>CAUYRT010029588.1:0-58760 GCA_963574885.1 Lepilemur ruficaudatus
TACTATGTAATGCATCTCTTTATCACTAATAATTTTCCTTGCTTTGAAATTTGTTTTGTACAAAATTAATACAGCTAATCCAATTTTCTTTCAAAATAAATAAATAAATAAATAAAAATAAACATTAAATGACAATAAGAAAAAAAAAAAGAAAGAAAATGATTTAAGTCAGGTTTGTGTGGGGAATGTTGAAAAAATTAACTCATTAAGCATTGCGGTAGCAGCTAGTTAGTTACTAATGATGTGATCATGACAAGGCTGAATGTGCTAAGTCTGGCCAGGGCTACCAGTCTGTTAGCCTTAGTCAGATTCATAACATGTGATTGAAAGTAATGAGGCTTATTTCTTTAAGAGTGGTCTGTGGTTGAAAATTTTCACTTTGTTTATGGTTACACACATAGAACTAATTAGGTCTTTGGATCCAAATTGGCCTATCAAATTGAGTAAGGGGGAGAAAGTCAATTCATTACATTTTTAAAAAGTAGAGTTTGGCAAAAGAGTTCCTCTAATTGTACTTTTAAATACGTGTTTTTCGGTTTGTGGCTCAAGACCCATTAGTGTGTTGTGAGATCAATGTATTGAGTCATGGCCAGCATTATTTTTTAAATAAAATTCTAGAATAGGACATATCAGAGTATATCATAATAATGGTTAGTATTGGTTTGTGAAAATTTATTTTGTTTATATAGAGAGAGCATGTGTACCTGGGCACAATGTAAATTTCATTACTATTTCTCACTCCCGGTCTGGTCAAGAGAGGGTCGATTTCTCCAGGAAACAGATTCCGAGGGGGACATTTTGTGCAGTGAGTTTACTGGGCAGTGCAGAATGGGAGCACCGCGTGTGAGAGGAGAGGGAGGCAGGACTGGGCAGGAGAAGCAGTTCACAGAGATGTAATTGCAAGTCTCAGCCTGTCCCTGTGGGGAACTGTGGGGTGTGGGTGGCCCTGCAGAGGAGTCCTGAATTGAGGCCAGGGGGCGGTGGGGCGTTTGTACGGGTTTTAGGCTGCTCCTGGGGGAGGGATGTCACCTTGAGTGGTCACAGGCAATTCCAGGCAATTCAGGCACAGGCAATTCCAGAGGGCTCTGTGCTGTGAGCTGGGCAGCAGCATGCGTAGCCTGCACAGCTCTGGAGCACCCCAGCGCTGAGGGGGCCATCTGGGAGACACCTACAACATCTGCACAGTCTTTGCGTAGATACAGCCTGAGTCAGACTCGCCTTCCTCCAGTGCATGAGTTCTCAACCTTGACATTATTGAGGTTTGGGGCTGGACAAATCTTTGCTGTAGGGGCTATCCTGTGTATTGTAGGATGGAATTAAAAGGGTGGCTCCAGTTTTGGTGATTGACCACTGACAACTTTCCACTCCTACCACCTTCCATTTGCTAGTCACATCTGAGCAAGTCCTGAGAAAGCTTGGATGGTCTTTCTCTTGGCTCCACTGGAGAAGTTCATGCTGGGCAAACCCAGGCCCATGGTTGGAAGTCTTCCCCTTAGCTCACTTCTTAACCACAATACAAACTCAGGCCACTTTCAGACGGGCTTTGGTGCCTGCCCTACAGTCTCAGAAAGCCTCATTATATGGGTAATAAACCTTTCATACCCTGTTGGTGAGTGTGGCTCAACCCCAGTCTTCACATCAGAACCAAATTTTGGACATAGGATATTCAACAGCAACCTTGACCTCTACCCTCTAGATGCCATCAGTACCCCCCTTCTGAAATTATAACAACCAAACTGTCATTGCCAGATGTTCTTGGGGGACAAGGTCACCCCTGGCTGAGAACCACTGCCCCAAGTATAAATGAACTTTGGCTAGATGGGCCATTGATATCAAGATTTAAGCCCATGATTTTATGTCTCGAGAGTTTTTGTATGATACCCAGAAAAGACCAGTGGCACCTCTGAATCCTAATGACTCAACAGGATGATAAAGATATTTTCATAGGTTCTGTCTGATTAATTAGGACGTCTGATTTCCCACTTCTAGTCTGACTGTGAAATCAGAGTGGGTGGTCTAGTGAGAAAACAGGCTGAAGGCTTTAAACTTTGATTGCTTTATTTGTGTGGCACATTAGCTCCTTCTTTAGAAGGCACATAGAATCATTTAGGCTCAGTAAAATGGGATAATGTGCTGATTTGCATTTGCCTGCCATTTAAAAAATCCATTTTATGAAGTGGGAGTGAAGCAGAATGGTATAGTTGGGTTTTAATCACTGGAGTTTCTACCTCCCCGCTTGGGGACTATTACGTATTCCAGAGACTAGCAACTACAGACTGCAAGAAACGTAGGGATGACTGAGCTGAAGGGGCGGCTCTTAAGTGGGCGATTGCTGAGAATATTTTTGCTACCCATTGCAGACCACAGAACCCCACACTTCACCTTGTTTGCCTTAATTTTTAAATTCCTGCTTACACTAAAATCCAAGGGGTTGAGATAAAGTGGAATTGAGCTCCACAATTGCATTAGACTCATCTGGTAGTTATTTTCAAATACGATTTGGAGTAAAAGAATAAATCTCCTCCCGTTTTTGTTCAGGAATCCATTTTTGTTCATAGTAATGAATAACATTGTTTTTGTGACTTGAAAGTTAGAAACTTTTCCATTTCAATGGTACTATTAACCAAAAATTTTAAGAGTAAAACAAAAATTAACTCACTTGTATAGTACTTTAATCTTGACACATACTGATGTCAATTTCAGCATTGCATATCATGGTTTAGTCAATTCAAGGTGGAAAAGACACAGCAAAAACTCAAAGGTGGGAAAAGGGGAAGTCTGTTTAAGGAAATGGCATATGAAGTGATGTTGCTATCCTTCCCAGTGCTCTTATTCATAGGGGATATATCTAAAGGGCTCTGTCCTTTCCCACTTTAGTGGGTCATGAGTCCAATTCCCCACTAATTCCCTACCTTCTATTTGGAGGCCGACAAGGGAGAAGGATCCTGGGATGAAGAGGTAGGGACTTTGGATATTCAGTGGCCAGTGGGGACCATCTCTTAGTTCCTAATTCATTTTGTTTCCCCAAGTAGGGTCCTTTTTCCTCCTTTCCAACTCAGTACACCAGTTTTTCTACTCCTGCAATCTAAGTGATCTTTCTAATTCCTCCTCCCCCTTTCTAGCCTAGTTTTGTCTGTTTTTGCTGAAAAGCTAACTCTGCAAGTTTTTCTGTCTCCAACTCCTGCCAGCTAATTATTTGAGTCTTTGTTTCTGGTTTAGGGTGAGCTCAGAGATGAAGGTGAGTTATCACGTTGCCATATGATTAATCTAGTGCGGTTGCTAACTCATAACTAGGGCAGTGGTGGTGGGACTGGAAAAATTCAGGAATGAGGGACATGATTGTTTTTGGTGCAATCCCTGCAGTCCAGTTTCAAAATGCAGAATCTCACAGAAGTAGAGAAATTGAATTAGTTTTCAATAAGAAACATATGATACATCACATATGGCAAAGGAACTAGATATTTACTAGGGAGCTAGAATTAAGTCCTTAGCATGGGAGGACAACCAGAAGCATTGGTTATGGATGAAAAATGGTACTGAAAACATGTTTTTTAAAAATACAGTTTTGTTTCGAACAAGTTCTATAAACAACGTAGCAGTACTAACATCTTGCGCATAAAGAGTATTTAACATGGGAAGGCATGAGCTATGTCCTTTGCAGAAGTAGTGTGGACCTACCCAGAAGTCTACCACTGGACCTGCATCTTGATGTAATCATATTTTATCAGTTCCTTTGCTCTGAGGATTGCATAGGCCCATGAATCATCAAAAGGAGAACTGTATGTGAGAAGCCACGGTGGGTTATGTACATATGGGATTTGTTTGAAGATATTGCCTGGAAGTTAAAAGCCTCCTAAAATGATGACCTGAAGAACCTTCAGCTGGTTTCCCATCTATCAACATTTCACTGTGCATAATAAAATATAATGATTCTAACATTTCCAGAGCCTATATAACCTCCCTAATTTCAACATAAAATGTTAATATTAAGTATCATTAAAGTAAGACCTTGGTTTCATGTGCTTCTAGAGCAATTTAATAAAGACATCATTGTAATAAACTGGCAACATTTCAAAGATACTGACCAAAGAGCTCCAAAATGAAAAGAAGTGATCTTTATGTATACTAAGCTAATTAGAAAGAACTTGGTAATTTAAGGTTTTTCATTGTAGTTGTAAGTCAAAGTATAATTAAGATAGTGAAAATATTATGAGACACTGATATTTTCATTCCAGTGATGCTCCTGTGAAGTAGATCAACACATTTGAACCATCATTATTCTGTTAAAATTGAATCAGTGTCGAGTTTCTGTCAAAATTTATCACGTCCGATTATGAAGCCACATTAGCTATAGTTTATTTAAACTGCCAACACACAATAATCTCTACAGAGATTCTTATTGAGAGCATAAATCCAAAAGAAATGAATAAATTCATAGCATTATTGCAATAAACAGAAAAAGTTCTTTCTTTGTATCTTAAAGGTTATAGGATTTTACCCAAGTGAAGTGCTCTGGGCTTCATCTTACACAACCTGATATTTTATCAGTGAAGAAATTGAAAATCAGTCAGTTAAATGATTTATGCAAGATCACGTAGCTAACCATCAATTAATCTAGAACTAGAACCCATGTGGCAGAGTGAAAGTAGCAAATCCTTCTTCATAGAGCACTGCTATGTTCGTTGTGTCTTATTGGTAAAACCCTATACAGAAAGGACAGTATCTCTCCTCCCTTTACTAGCAATGGCCAAGTCACTTAATCCAGAGCCACGATTTATTCGTTGGTAAATGGAGAGATGATCTTGACCATGCTTCCTTCTTAAGGTTGTTGTGAAAAACAAATGAAAAAGGGATGCCTTTATTTATTCCATATCTTATTGGATATTTACATAGTCATACTGTTGTCTTAGGTGTTAGCTCAAAAGTAAATCAGATTGGGTCCTGCCCTTAAGGTTCGCAGGGTAGCTGAGGAGGTAAGACTTGTCTGTCTTCCCCAGCAGAGTGTAAATTGTGTTTATTGCTGTATCCTCAGAATCTAGCACGATGTCTGTTATGCAGTCAATGTTCAGTAAGTACTAAGTGGATAAACAAATAAAAGGGCCAACTGAGCTTATAGAAAAACTCTAATGTAAAGTAAGAAGTAGTAATAGCTGTATGGCAACAGTGAATTGAATGCCGTAGGTGTTTATAGGTCACTGTTAGATTCCAAAGAGCCCCATGAAGATGATGTTAACACACTGAGCTCAAATTCTAGAAGCCTTGGGTCTGTAGCCCAGTCCTAACACTGTACCTCTTTCTATGACCTTGATCAAACCACATAGACTCTCTAAGTTTTATTTGTAAAGTGGAAAGGCTAGATCACAGAGACCAGGCTGATAAAATAAGTGAATGAAATAGAATGGGTGCAAGATAATGGGTGTTGATAGGGACTGTGCCAACCTAGAAAGCTCATGCCCTGTCTGAAGGGATCACCCCTTCTCAATCTGGCAGATTGTTTCCATTCAGGAATAAAGGCCTCACATTTTCAAGAGAAATCCAGATTTTTCAACTTTCGGAATTTTCCAATTTTTAAAAGTTAGTGACTAATTCAAAATTGAAACAAGCAGAAAACACCATGCGACCACGGAAGTCGAGCACATCTTTTTCTGGATCAGATTTGGCCCATGGATTGCTAGTGTTTTACCTCTGGACTAGATGATCTTCAAAATTCTAACTATCTGATTCCTTGTTTTTGCTGCATGTCCTAAACTAAGATTGCTACAGTTAGGAAATGATGTGATTCATTTTGGAGTGACCCCTGATTTTCATCCAGAATATGTCTCAGTCAGCTTTTACATAGGAGGTATGTGCTAATAGTTTTCCGTGCAGATATGATCTGTCACATCACATCTTAAATGTTGCTTCTTGGGATTTTTGAAGGATAATTAATATTTGAAAATCCATGCTGAGATCCGGAATTGCTGTTAACCACAGAAGGACAAAAGCAAAGAGTTTACGTTTATCAGGGTTTCTCTCTTCAGTTTCTCTTGCAGAATCTTTTTATAAACTGTTTTCCTGAAGAGTGTGCCCTTGGTTGCATGTTGACAGCTTAGAACAACTGACTGGCAGAGATTCTTGGCTTTCCCATCATGCATTTCTCTCTCTGGTCTGGGTATCCATTTTCTGTGCGCTGGCTGTTTTAGAACAGTGGATGCCTTTTATTATTGCTGACATAGATCTTGGTTGGGTTTTTTTTTTTTCACATTTGCACCATGTAGATTGATTTATGTTTATTCAGCTAAAACGTGCATGCTCGAGAGTAATTGAAATGGTATGCCATTTGTCATTTTACCTGGCCATGTCTTTAAATAACGCTTGCTTTTTTTAATTGAATATTTGAAAAATAATTTATTTATAGAATTTATATGAAAGCAGCCTGGCAGCATATTATAATGTCATCCATCTGTTGATCTCATACTGCACTGCTCCCTATTTCTTTTTGTGTAATATACTTTTTAGGGGGATGGGAATTCCTAGGTATCCTTTTACTTTGCTGTACCATCGCCTGCCTTCAGAACTTTATCTTCACTGCAGCTTAACTCTACAGTATTTTTTGAACTAAAAAGTACAATAAAATTTAGCATGGAATAATAACATGGCCAGGCTCTGAGTTAGATTGTGTGGGTTTGACTTTCATTCATTTCCCCTGTTTGACTTATTGTGTATCTTAGAGCAAGTTGTTTAGTCACCCTAAACTTCAGTTTCATCATCTATAAAATAAAGATAATAAGAATATCACCTCATAGGACTGTTTCAAGAGTGAAATATGGCAATAGTACATGGTACACAATAATTATTACACAAAAATTAGGGGGTTTATATTCATTATTTTAAACTCTGTTTTAGGAAGTATAGCATTGGGCTACAAGTAGTATTAGGCCGTATTTTCAGGGAATAACATTTGCTCTGCACTCTCCACTTTTCCAAAACTTCTTCCTTTCTTCCTGCCTTCCATTGTCCTCTCTCCCTGTTTTCTCGCTTGTACTTTCTCTATAATTCATTCATTGCATACCTACTAAGTGCCAGGTACTGGGCAAGAAACTGAGGAAACAAGTAGTGATCAAAAGAAGCTCAGTCCCAGCTCTCAGGAGCTTGTAGGATACTGGGGGCAGGAGGAGCCATTAATCCAACAAAAATACGGATATGCAACTACAAACTGCGACAGCTGCTCCAGATGGAAGAGCACCCTCAATTTACTCTTTCTTGGAGAATTGTGAACGATAATAACGTTTTCAATTAATGTGTGTAAGGTGTTTGCGTCTTGCAAACACTTGTACTTTGTTTTATTTGTATCTTATAATAATGATGTGATATAGATATTCCCACTTCAAGATGAAGAAACCAAGAAGTTAAATGACTTGCTTTTAAGGTCACATAGTGATCTCATTAAAAGACTCAAGACAGGATCTTCTGTTTCCAAGTTCTATATTCTTGTAATAATCTGCAAAGTAAGAATTTTTGAAATTGCCTTACTTATCTGGCAGCTTCTGGAAATTACTGTGTATCTCAAGGGACGTGTATTCGAATGATATCTTTGAGCCCAAACTCTATGCTTCAATCCCTAAACAGACCAGTTGACCAGCCTAGCTCTAGAGGCTGTGGTTGTAATCCCACCAGTTCACCTAATAGCAAATTCTGTATAACAAGGAAGGCTGTTGAGATTGTAGAGTTAATTTATCAGGACCCTCTACTGCTCTTGGGAGAATCCAGTTAAGACCCAGAAAAATATGTCGATTCTTTCCCACCTGCCTTGGTTTCCAGACTGTATGCCAGAGTCCCTGTTGCTATCGCCTCCACCAGTCTGGGTCTCTCTCAGTTTACAAAGGCAAAAGGACAAATAGTAGAAAATATCCATTTCTTCCCAGCAGAGTCAGAATTCTTAGACTATCTAAGAACAGAATTGCAAAGCCACCAACTATGCTTGATCAGGTAGAAATTTCATTCTTCCAGGTGTGTGTGTGTGTGTGTGTGTGTGTATGCTTCCCTGGGCACAGGAAAGTCTGTGGTGGCCTCACATTTCAGGAAATATGAGTGGGACCTGGTCACTATACCTGGGAAATATTCTTGGAGAAATGGTTGGAGAAGCTTTGCCTGTATTTCCCTTGAAGCTACGCATTTAAACAAGCATCCCGATTGTGCTGGTCTGGGCTAAAAGGAGTGACTGCCTGTCTGGGCTACATTTACATAAGTTTGGATTTTAGAACCCACTTTTAACTGGCTCATTTTTGGTCCCTATTTTTTTTTGACTTTTACACACCCAGTGGCCAGTCTTTTATTTATTTATTTATTTATTTTGAGATGGAGTCTTGTTATATTGACCAGGCTGGCGTTGAACTCCTGGGCTCAAGCAATCCTCCTGCCTCAGCCTCCCGAGTAGCTGGGACTACAGGCATGCACCATCACAACTAGTTCAGTATCCGGTCTTTGCATTACCACCTTCAGGTGTTTTAATAAAATCTTTCCTGTTTTTGTTTGTGTTTGGTTATGCTAGGAAAGAATTTGGAATCAAGCAATCTCTTATCTCATCTACCAGTTTTGTCACCAAATATTAATATCTTTTGAGAACTCACCAAGGACAGGAGCAGAGATGCCAGCTTTGAGGGGATACGCAGGACATCCCTGCTGTGACTGTCACAGGCAGATGCTTGGAGGGGCCTCTCTGAGAGGGTCACAGCGGGGCCACTGAGCCTCGTGAAGCCAGGCAGCGGGCCAGATTGTGGTTTGCATTCCTGCATATACTTGGGGTGTGATTTTCTGTTTGAAACATTTCCTTTGATTTATAAATTCTTCCTCACTCTTCCACATGGGCTACATCTCCTTCTCTTCCCTGATCAAAACAACCCTTCACCTATGAGGACCAAAGGTGAAAATACCAGGACATTTTTAAAATGGGAAGCACACAGCCCAGCAGAATCAAGGGAGAAACAGGTAAAACATCAATTTCTTGCTGCAGGTGACCGGAGCCTTATTGGATTTCTCTCCTTTCTTGTCCTGTGTCGCTGTTCCACTTCTGCCAGGCAATATCTTCCATAGGGCCAGAGGGCAAGTCGGATATGTCTCCCAGGCTGTCTGGAAGCACAGCCCGGGCCCAGGCTGGTGGCATCTATCAGCATCCTCAGCCCTCCGCCTGCAGTGCGGAGCGGCAGGCAGAACCCGGCTCCCACGGGTGAGTGCCACAAATCAAATTGTCGTTCCTTTCATAAACCTGACCCAGGCAGTCACTCCCACGAGACAGCCATTTTCCAGGAGAGCTTTTTCAATTCTGACTAAACCCATGAGGCAACTATTTTGTGAAGAGATTGAATCTCGCCTTCCTATCAAGTAGAAAACTTGCAAAATTATACTCTAGGCAGTGTTGACGCCAGCACCAAGTAGCAGAGGACTAGAAGGCCAGGCTCATTACTGCTGCCCACCAGCTGGGCCACCTTGGGAAAATGTGTTAACCTCTCAGGGCCTTGGTTTGTCCATCTCTAAAGTAAAAGTTGGTCTAGAATCAGAGAGGACAAAGTAGAGGCCTGGGTCTGAATTATTCTGCATGTGTATTTTATTTATTCTGAGCAATTTCTTTCTTTTTTTTTAAAGCAAGAATGTTAATGTCTTCACTTGGGACAGTTGCCAGCCGATCTTTCACAGTTTCTCCTGCTGCATTTTGGCTTAAACTGAATTTCACTCATTTATCTTACTTATTGGGTCTCTGAAGCATTTCAGTTTATAACCCCTGGACTAGATGATCTTGAAGTTTATTATTGGTTGTTTTTTTTTTTTTTCTTTTTAGAGACAGGGTCTCCCTCCCTTGCCCAAGCTGGAGTGTAGTGGCATGGTCAAGCTCACTGCAGTCTCCAACTCCTGGGCTCAAGCAATCCTCCTGCCTCAGCCTCCTGAGTACCTGGGACAACAGGGATGCGCCACCACACCTGCCTATTTTTTTATTTTTTGTATAGACAGGGTCTTGCTGTGTTGCCCAGGCTGGTCTCAAACTCCTGGGCCTCAAGCAATCCTCTGCCTAAGCCTGCCAAAGTGCTGGAATTACAGGTGTGAGCCATTGCATTGGCCTACTGGCTTTAATAGTTTATGATCTCCTGATTCTAAATCATGTGCAGCAGAACAAAACAAAGAGGGGTGAATTAGACATTTCAATCATGTGTTCACATAGACTCTAGATTCCAGGGGACTAATGACTGTCCCAATTTCACATGTCCTTAAATTTTCATACGCAGTGGTAATTGTCAGCCATAACTCTGTCTCTGGGAGATGTTTAGTAGGCGATTCAATGCCTTATGAAAGAGGAGAACACGATGGCAGGTGACTAAGCCAAGCAAGTGAACGTTTTCAACTCTCTGCAGGTAGAGGACAGAGTTTTTCCTCTCTGCAAGTCCTCAATTTGCAGAGAGTTGAAAACATTCAGTTTAAGCATTTGAATTGGTAGACTGAGTAGAGCAGATTGCCCTGTGCAGTGTGGGCGGGCATCCTCAACCCACTGAGGGCCTACACAGAACAAAGAGGCAGAGGAAGGGTGAATTCTCTCTCTTGGCCTGACTGCTTGAGCAGGAACATTGGTCTGCTCTTGCTCTTAGACTGGAACTTACACCATTTTCTCTCTTGGGTCTCCAGCTTGCAGATGGCAGACTGTTGGGCATTTCAGTCTCCGTAATCATGTGAGCCAGTTCCTTGTAATCTCTCTCTCTCCCTCTACCCCTCTTTCTCTCCATGTACGCGTGCGCACACAGACACACACACACACACACACACACACACACACACACACTACTGCTTCTATTTCTTTGGCGAGCCTGGACTCATACAGTGCCAAGTTCATTTACTCAAAGTCTCACATGCAGTTAGTTCTAGAGATACGAGGACCCAGGACTCCCAGAGAGACCCTCATCAGGAACAATGAGTACAGTGAATCCACATAGGGAACAAGCCTGAGCCTTGTAAACTAGGATTATGGGAAAAACTCCCAGGTGGTGGTGAGACTGGGCTGGGCATTGAGTGACAGGGAGGGTTCGGATAGGACACATGAAGCCAAGGGCATTCCTAAGGGTGCACAGAGCACCCCAGATAGGACTTGCTGCTGCACCCCTCTTTGTATTGGCCTTAACAGATACAATCAAAGTACTTCCACTTTGTGCCCCCAAAAGCATAATCCAGTTAGGGAAATGTACCACATTTGCATGAGTAATGCAGTTTTATAAAGGATTTGGGTTCAGGGTTTTAGCGACACATGGATGCAGTGATATTACGGATTCACAGTCGCGTAACAGGATAGATTTCCCTCCTCTCTGTTCTCCCTTGTGCTTGAGTAACATTGTCATTAATTGTTCCTGTCCCCCTGCATGTGACTTTGCTTTCAGAGTATATTAATTCAGCTAAGATTGAGGAATAAGCAGAAGCTTTTTAGGAAATTACAAGGGCAGGGTAGTGAAGAGAGATTTGTTTAAAGATATTAATTACATGATGTTGTGAAGATGCTGTGTGGAGGTCGTGCAGATTAGGAGCAGACGGATCGCACGGAGTGTCAGAATGCAGTGATGAAACGTCTGAGCCAATGACGAGAGTTGCCCCGGCCAGAATTCCATTATCCCCGATGTGTTCTCAGTCTCCCGCGTGACAAATGGGCCTTTTGTTCCTGCACCGAGTGTTCACACAAAGCAAGGGGAATGCTTTTAAATATGAAGAGAGAAAAATAAAATAAATGAAGGAAAGAGAAGTGAAAATGGGTTATACGTTTTCAGATTGGAGGGCAAAAGGGCCTTCTACAAAGTACTTTGAATATGATTTTCTTGCTCCTTAATTTAATTCTCCCCCCCGAAATGGACACAAATTTAATGCTGGGTTGACCACTCTCTGAAGGGAGAGATCTCCTCCGCCTTCTCACAACAGAGATAATGCAGAACTTGTCAGAGATCTTCTCTCTCCAGATCTCCCTTCAGTTTGTCTCTGCTTCAGTTTCTTCCCCTCCTTCCCTGTGATTTAAAATATGCACAATTTTAGAAGGAAGATTATCTTCCTTTCTCGTATGAATCTGTCAGCTCTGCTTCCAGAGATCAGGCCCATTGGGTAGCAGGTGAAGACGTGTCCTTGCTGTGGCTGATAGATATTCTGTTCTCTCCTAAATTTACACGGGATCACGAAAAACAGGTGTTTCAAAAGTTCTCTGAAACCTTGGTTCCAACTTCTAAAGCCTCAGATTAATTTGCAGAACTTTGTTAGCCTAAATCTTTCAGCTGGCATCTCCTTAGACACAGCAGTCTGTTCCTTCCACCAAACCTGCTGCTTTCTCTCCAGGCTGCATCCTGCTCGTCTCCTCCCCGCCTGGAAAAGCAACGTGCCTCCTGCTTCTGGGCAGAACAGAGCCCAAGTGAACTGCAGCGGGGCGGGTGTTCAGCCTGCACTCTGCACATCTCTGGCCGACTGATTTACAGAGACTCAGTTTGCAATGGCTGTCCTGGGGCCAATAAAGACTTTTAAAGGAGGGGATTATGGAGGAGGAATGGCCCAGCCATTTTTATGAGAGTTTGTCTGGACTCGGGAGAGGGTCTGAATTGCACAGGACGGCAGGCTCACAGCTGCGAACTACAGCTTTCTGGATAATGGAATTCAGGGCTCTCCAGGCAGGGATGGAAAGGGCTGGCTGGGGGCAGTTTGGCAGAGAGTTTATAAGGCACTGGAGGAGGCCCTCAAGTAATAGAAAACATAACGCCTGTCCTCCAGGAGTGTAGAGTCTATTGTACATAGGCAGTAAGGCCACAGGGAGGATGGGGGAAAGAGCTGTAAGTCACTGAAATGGTGCATGATAGATGAGTTTCTTGGGCAACAGTTGTAAAGGAATTCAGAGAGGAAACATTATTTCTTTCCAGAAGGTTCTTGGAAAGGTTTCAGAGAGAAAGTAGGATATGATTTGGAGTTCAAAAGAACCAGTTTAAATGAACTTAAAATTATGAAAATAATTTTTAATGTAAAAATCTTCTAATAAAACAAAACCATGACCCTATCTATCATGGAACCAAAGTAACTACTTTTATGTTCCCATTCAATCTTGGCCTATGTATTTCAGAATTATAATATAGTGTGCATGCAATTATGTATTGTGCTATTTTTATATTTTCTTTTTTGGTAATAAAAAGGGGGGAAAGCAAAAATAATTTATTCTTTATGCATTTTGAAATGTAAACAAATGGTTGGTCATAACTACAAGGAAATATATACTGAATTGATCCAGTGGTTAACTCTGTATGCAGAATCACCTAAATCACATTTTTACCTTGTATATATTTTGAGTATATTTTGTAGACACTGTGGTAGGTGTCTCTCAAACAGTGATATACAATAGAATGATCAAATTATTGTTTTTTTTTTCTGGTTTTAGCACTGAAAGCCCTGCATCTGGCAACCCCTCCTTCCCTCACCCATTTTAGCAATTTGGAACTGTTGGTCATCCTATAAAAAATGGTAGCCTCCCAGAGATTACAGCGTGGTAGAGACAAGATTCGAAGTGGATAAGTATATGTGCACTGAGTGTTGCAAGGGTCTAGGGCTCTTAGAATGACTAGCCGGGAGAAGATACCCTGGAGGAAGTTACATTTCATAAAGGCTAAAGCAGAGTTAGGAGAAGAGCCACTTTGCATAGGCTACATTTGGAAGCACACCCAATGTGAGAAGTCAAATTATAATCTCAAATTGCTTTTGACCTTAGAATCAAAATAAAGGGATTATGGGGGATGATTACAATGTTTAGCTATGGTAGTGTGGTTCTCTCCATATGATACTTTAGTAGAATTACATATCAGTTTTATTCTATAGTAATACAGTTTTTGTTTGTTTTAATTTTCTATATTGATAACAAATTTTGCAAGTTTTCAATTATCGAACTTCAAAAGGATGTTAATTTATGGGTCACAATTGATATAACTGACTTCATATCTTTCTGACGTTTTTCTTGTGTTCCTGATAGTTGCACACATTTATTTGATTTCTGGAAAATTAGGGACACATGACCTCCGTCTTCCCCTTCCTTAACTATGCTTAAGAAAGTGTGATTGTTTTAAAGGACGCCCCTTGCTGTGGTTTGAAATGTGTCCCCAAACGTTCGTGTGTTGCAAACTTAATCCTTAATGCAACAGTATTGAGAGTGGGGAGCCTTTAAGAAGCAATTAGGTCATGAGAGCTTTGCCCTCATGAATGGATCAATGCTGTTGTCTCAGGAGTGAGTCTCTTATTACAAGAATGAGGTCTTCGTAAAAGGATGAGTTGGGCTCCTTTCCCTTCTCTCTTGCTCTCTCCTGCACATGCTCTTTTGCCCTTCTGCCTTTGCCCTGGGATAATGCAGTAAGAAGGCTCTCGCGGATGCCTGTCTCTGTATCTTGGACTTCTCAGCCTCCAGAAATATGAGCCAAATAAATTTCAGCTCTGTATAAATTACCCAGTCTCAGATGTTCTGTTACAGCAGCACAAACAGACTGAGACATCTCCTGACGCTAACATGACTGTGTGAGGTCGGAATGGGGGAGGGCACTGCATCTCTGCAGGCTTGGATAGGTGTTGTCCAAACCATTCCCTTCGGACTTCCCTTTTCTATATTCCATGTAGCCCATGCCCCATTTCTGTTGTCATGCTCTTTCTCCAGATATGCTAATACTATTCATTAAGCTATAGCTTTCTTATGTAGTCAAACATTGATTAGATTGTTCCAGCTCTTTTCTTTTTGCCTTTGTGCCTGGCAAATATTCTACAAGGAGAGTTGGTTTCGGGAATACGCTAAAATCAGCCATTAGGATTTTAATGGTGAAGCTGTCAGAGATTATGGGGGTATTTTGTAGGTTCACCTATGTTTTAGACATACTTCTGTACCCCTTTCTTTTTTCTTGCTCCAAAAAGAGAATTTTATGTGGTCAGTGCCTGCCCCTGAGCAGGAACAATGTGATCAGCCCCAGTGGGAGGCTTAGAAGTAGAAGTCATCCCTGTCCCCAAGAAACTTAGCTTTCCACAGCTGTCATAGTGCGTTGTTCATTTCCACATGGAGGACAGAAAGAAAATAAGGGCATCTGGTTCAGAGAGGAGAGAATCTTTTGTGCAATCCAGGAAGCCTTAATGGAGGAAAAAACTTGATCTGGGCTTTGAGAACTAGAGGGAGTGGAGCTCACAGGAGAAATTGCTGTTTCCCTTATTAATATATTGCCATGAGTAACGATAAGGTACGGGGTTATCTTCTTTTGCAAATGCATTTCCTATACTATTTAGGGCTTCACATCAAGCCCACTGACCTGTTAAAGGAGGCCTTGAGAATGTCCTTCAAACAGGCACACTCCTGACCTGGAGTAGATTAAAATTACTAACCTGGGGTGAAAGATTTTCTTCTCCGTTTGTGTCGGAGCTCATGTGGCCAACCTGGCCACGGCACCATTCACACAGCAGCATCTTCTAAAGAGCGGATGGTGTATGATGTCCTCTCTGGCAGAGCAGTGTGTGGGGCAGGGGCCTCACAGTGTGTGGGGAATAAGAAAGAAGGACCCTCACAACGGAGAACACCTGATTAGATTACAGAGCTTGCTAAATACCGAGTCAGGCATCATAACGTAGAATGTGCTAAAGTTTTTCCAAATTAAGTTGTCATGGATGCCCATGGCTTCTGCAGAATAAAATGTAGTAAAGACAGACATTTATTTTGTGAAAGACTAAAATAAAATCGCAACTGAGCAAAAAGTAATAATAAATAAATGCAAGTTTAATGTCCAACAAGACATACAGTATGTAATTAAACTCAACTTTATCAGCACCAACATGCATTAATGGATTTTAAGCCTGAGGAGCTATGAAGTTCTTTAAGAGGCAGTCAATAACCCATTACAATCGTGACATAAACTGCGAACCTAATTACCAGCACCAGAATAGTTGTGGCCCATTTAATAAAACAGTGGTAGTGTTAGAGGTGAGCAAAATCTGTGAGGGTTAATCGACATTGGCTTATATTTCACCTAAACCTACGCCTTAATTTTTCCTTTATAACACGATCTAGGAAAATGCTAATTAGAGCTGTTCAATAGACCATCCTGTTCTTTCTCACCTTGAACTACAGGTTTGTTCATTCTGAAAACTTTGCTTTTCAAGTGCTCTGAAGAGTGGATCATTTAATTTTATGGTATTTTACAAGATTTCCACTGAATGTTTCTCGTTTTCAGCAGCCTTGTGAATTGCCTTTACCATTCTTTCTTTTAATACTCTCTAATTTACTCTGATGGAACCCTGCTCCCCGGCAGGCATTTTTGCTTGGATCTTTGTGGTGTCATTGTCATTGAACACTCTGTATTGAATCTTCTGTGTGCCTGCTCTGCTAGAACAGATTTGAGAGAACCAAGTTTTGTACAGGCTGTCGCCCTGTGCTGCTGATGTTAGCTACTGTCTTACTTTGGGTTTCCTAGAAGCAAACTCTGAGGCAGGATTTGATGCAAGTAGCTTATTTGGGAGGTAAAGAGACCACCAGCAGAGATTGGGGAAGTAAGACAGTGAAGGAAAGTGTGGTCTAATACATATGTTGGGTTGTTCTTCCGGATTCTGGGCACAGAGCTCCTAAAAGCCTGGGAATTTCCTGGGTTACAAGAGTATCTTTTGTTACTTATAAGGAGCCCCCTTTGATCACTCCAGAGTTCATCCTAATAAGATGACTTAGGGTGGGGCCCCTAGGTAGCCTCCAGATGGGCCTGGTCACTAGAAAGAGCAAGTGATTAGAGGGTTGGAACTTTCAGCCCCATCCACCAACCTCTGGGAAGGGAAAAGGGGTGTGTGTGGGCCGCTGGAGAGTAAGCTGTATAAAAACTCTGGAATAAGGAGATCTGATGGGCTTGGGTTAGTGACCACCCTGAGGTGCTGGAGGGTGGCGTGCCCAGAGAGGGCTTGGAAGCTCTGTGCTTCCCCCGCCCACCCCTACTCCTTGTCCTATGCATCGCGTCCATCTAGCTGCTCCTGCATTGTAGCCTTTATCGTAAACTTAGGTAAGTCTAAGTAACATGTTGCCCTGAGTTCCATGAGCTGTTCTAGCAAATTATTGACCCTGAGGAGGGGGTCGTGGGAACCTCTGATTTAGAGCTGGTCAGACAGACATGTGGGTAACCTGGGAACCCCCTACTTGTAATTAGCATCTGAAGTGAGAAGGTTGAGTCCTTAACCTGTGGGGTCTATGCTAGTCAGGGTAGACAGTGTCAGAATTGAGTTAAATTGTAGGACACCTAGCTGGTATCCAGAGAGTTGGAAACTGGATTGGTGTTAGAAAGCAGTCCAGAGGAAGGCAGCCAATAAAGAAGGTACTCATCAAACTAGATTTGCTGTGGGCCGTTGGAGTGTGGTCCTGTGGTAGAGGCCAGGGGAGAATACACAGCTCAGTGTTTCACTGAAGGTCAAAGAAGGTGGGTATTTATACACCAGTCCTTGTTAGTCAATGGTTGGGGATTGCTCCAAGAGTGCTCCCTACTTCTGTTCTGCCACTTGGGTGGCAAAGAGTGCTCAGGGCTTGGAGAAGACCCCCGATATTGATGATTGGAAATCAGGCCAGTGCACTGATGTGGCAAGAGCAGAGGGTGTGAGAAGTTACCCAGAGCTCTGCTCCCCCCAGCACTGGTGGAGCTTCTGCGTACACCTCCCTTTGTACTTGAAAGCAATAAGGCTTGATTAGAGTCTTGCATTCCTGGCAAGGCTTGTTCTCCTGGCGGACATTTTAGATTTGCACTGAACATGAGGAGCTGGAGAAATGGGTTTGGGGACAGCTCTAGAAATACAACAGGGAAGATCTTGGCAGGAAAGGAAGCTAAATGTCTTAACCTGGAGGTAGGAGAAGGAGCTTAACGACTGTCCCTGGAGATTTTCCAGAGTGCCACTACCAGAGACAGCGAGAAATCACACAGGTCACATTTGCCAACTTCTGGTAGCACCCAAGGGTCAGAATCAGATCATAGCCTGGGATCAGACTAGGCGAGGGGTACAAGAGACTCCGTGTGTGTGTGTGTGTGTGTGTGTGTGTTTGCACATGCGCGTGCCCAGAGCATGTGTGATGCATGCATGTACACTGGGAGGTGGACTCGGAGGACTGCAAATCAGAGATAATTTTGTTTAGGTTTTGCATTAGGCTGCCCACCCTCATGCAACTCATCATTCCCCACCCTTTCCCTTATCTTCAAACGCTGTGCTTCAGGTTTATTTTCAAAACCACGACTTGTCTCAAGATCAAACGATTCCAAGCAAATAGTATTATTTTAATGAAGGAACACAAGGTCTCCTTAAGGAATTCAGCTGATTATCTTGAACATAACCCATGAGGCTTTTCTGTGATCTCAGTTTTCTCTTTAGCAGTGTTATTTTGGGGAGCAAAATCAGCATGTGTGAGGTTAGATGTCCAGACTGAGTTAAGAGTGAGAAAAATCAGACTTAGCTGTTTAGCCTGGATTTTTCTGTTGTCTCTCTTTGGGACTACCAGTGCTTATGGTGGCCAACCCTGCAATTAAGTATGCTTACTGATGTAATTTAGATATGAACATGTGTAGTTTATTACATTGTGTATATGCATGCAAATGGAATCCTGTGGAACACCTTAGTATCTGAAAATTTCTTTTTGTTTGAGCTCTCATTGAAAGCATTTTTCCCATTTTCTACTTCTCAAGGACCCTTCATATACCTTGAACTGATTTTATATACAGTGGTTCTGTGGATGCTAATTAGAAAATCATCAGCCTTTGTGGTCTTTTGGAATCTCCTAGGAAATTAACATAACTGGCTATTTCTTGCATTCTCACATTCCACACACTTGATGAAGGATGCATTCTTCTTGCATTGATCCTTCCTCAATTCCACATCCCCCTGTTCTTTGCACCTAATGGGTGTTCAGTAAATCTAGGTTGAAATAAAGGCATTGTGTAAATCTTTCAAAGTCAATATTTCAGTTCTCAGTCAAGTTAATCATGCTCTGGAATGTTTCCAAATAGTCAAGAAACAGTCAAGCTATGTGTTTACCAGTGCCTTCCCACTGCAATGACCTGCAAGTCCCACTGTGGGCTCAGTTTCCCCAGTTCATGGCTCAGTCTCTATCTGAGTAGACAGTATGATATTAGCCCAAGCCAGTGGTATGGGCTTTGGGATTGGACTTGTTGCTCTGGATTTGGAGTCTGTTTACCTGGGGGGTGCATGTCTAAGCGGACAGGTACTAAGCCTTGGCATGCTCCTCCCATAGTGGCCTAGGATGTAGGGTGGTGACTTTGTCTTGATTTCCTTCTCTCATTAGTACTCACTTACTTACTGGACCTGCAACCTGCTTGGGATCCAATTTACTCAGCTGGGGCCTTGATACCTTACTTAAATCCAGGAGCTGAGTCATATACAAACTCAAGACCACTGGCTATAGTTCTCCTATGAATGTGTTTTATACCCACAACTATTCTTCCACCACACACTTGACCTGAAGAATTTGCTGTCACTTAGACCTATGACATTATAGCATACTGATTAAGTTTGATTGCCTCAGTTTTCTGTTTTCCTCAGCCATTCATTCCGGTACCCATCCAATTATTTATCCACTCACCCCTTTGCCCTCCTGTGGCAACTATTCTGCCTTAGGCACAATTCCAAAACCAGTTCTGCTTTTTGGACCTGTACTTTGGATTGTCAAATACTGCACTAAGCATCACTTTTATACCTGGTCAGTTTCCCTCATCTCTTAGTTTTCACCCAGACTCAGCTTCTCCTCCTCTTTGGTGCAGTTACAGATGTCCCTATGAGTCTTGTATCCAAGCCTACCCAGGTTTAAACAAGAGCTCATCTCACTTTGGTCTTTCTACGTAGTCCATCTATTCTTACTGAGCACATCCTATTTTTTTTTTTTTTTTGTATCTTATATGGAAGTTAGGGTTAAGAGTTGAGTTTTATATCCTCAAAGGAAGAATAAAATTATATAAATCTATTAATTAGACAAATAGCTATTGTATACCTACTATGTGTCAAGCATGGTGGGATATGGTGAACAAGACAGACCAGACTCCTATTCTTGTGAAGCTCACAATCTAGCAAGGGAAGCATTTATTAAATTGGGACGGGTTGATCCTTTATTATTTGTGAATTCTGTATTTGCAAATTCATCCATTCACTAAAACTTATTTGTGATGCCAAAATCAATACTTACAGCACTTTCATGGCCATTCCTGGACATGTGCAGAGTAGTGAAGAATTTGAGTTGCTTGACCTACATGTTCCCAGCTGAGGTTGAACAAGTTGATGCTCTGCCTTCTTGTTTCAGCTCTCATGCCTTAAACAAGTATCCTTTCCATAGTTGATTTAGTGCCATGTTATTTGGCAATTTTTATGCCTTTTATTGGTGATTTTGCCATTTGGAATGACCCCCAAGCATTGCACTGAAGTCCTGTCTAGTCCTAAGCACAATAAGGCTGTGATGCACCTTACAGAGAAAACGTGTGTTAGATAAGCTTCATTCACTCATGAGTTATAGTGCTGTTGGCCATGAGTTCAATGCTAAGAATCACCAATATTAAATAAGGTGTCTCTAAACAGATACATACATAAAACAAAGTTATGGATTGAGTCGTTGACAAAATCTTTGTGACCAGAGGCTCACAGGAACCTAACCCTATATATCCCCTAGGAACAATGCTTCAGTATTTGCTCATTTAGTGTTCACAGTGACTTTATAGAACCTAAGTACTGTGAATAACAAGGATCATGTATAATTAAGTGAATAACTCTCTAATTGTATATAAGATAAGGACTAAAAATTAAGGCATTCTGCACCATGGGAGTGTATAAAGAGGGATTAAATCTCACCTGAGAGGTTAGGAAACACTTCTCTGAGGAAGTGGTGTTTTAGCTGCAGTGTGAAAAAGAGGTAGGGGTTAGCTGAGTTGAGAGTGGGAGGAAGGGCATTTCAGATGGAAGGAACAGCATGGGTAAGGCCTTGATAGAGAAAAGAGTATGATTCATGTGAGGAATAAGAGAAGGCCATTGTGAAAGGATGATTGTGTATGTGGGAGGAAAGTGGTAAAAGAAAAAGAAAACAAATAAAGCTGTAGGCATGAATGGAGACTGTGAAGACCCTGTGAGCCAGGCTAAAGATTTGAACTTTATTGTAACAGAAAAAAGATACTGATGGGTTTTAGCAGTTCCTTCTGCTCTACGAAGGATGGATTAAAGACAGGCAAATTGGATATACAGACCAGTAAGAGTCTGTTTAGGAGTTCAGATGGGGGTGATGATAGCTTGAACTAGGTTGTGAGGGTGGATGTAGAGAGAAGGAGACAGATTCATGAGATATTGATGGTAAAAATGACAACATTCAGTGAGAGAGGAGATGAGGAGGATGAGGGAGAAGGTGGAGTCAAGAACAGTCTTGGTAGGAGCATCTGGGTAGATGATTACATCATTTAAAGAAAGGAGAACTCTGGAGGAATTCTGACACAATTAGAATGAGTAAATTTTGTTTCCAAAAATGGCTGCAACTGTACCTCCCACCTCACCTGCTTTTTCACAGCATGACCTTATTACTCTCCCATTAAGAGGTGGGACTTACTCCCCTCCTCTCGAATCTGGGCTGATCCTGGGACATGCTTTGTTTAATAGAGTGCAGTGAAAGTGATGCTATATTGTTTCTGAGCCTGGTCCTCAAGAGAATTGCAACTTCTGCCTTCCTCTCTTGGAATGCTCCTTCTTGGAATCCAGTTGCCATCTTGGAGGAAGTTTAGTCCTGTGGCTGATAACCCCAGCTGGCTGCTATGTGACATTTGGACCTCCCAGCCTTCTAGCACCCTAGCTGCCCCACATAGAGCGGAAGAACCATCCAGATGACCTACAGAAGCATGAGAAACCACAATTTTCTACAATAGATATCTAAAACAGATATGTAGGAATTTAGTTTTAGACGTATATGGGATGCTATGGAACATTTGGGTGAAGATAACTATTAGGATATTGGTTAGAATGATCTAGAGCTGAGATGTGAGATCTGTGTTAGAGAAATAAGTGTGTGTATTGCTAGTGTTTAAATCATATTTGTAGTGATGAGAGTTGCTAAAAAAAATCTAGTGAGAATGTAGAGTGAAAAAAAAAAGCAAGGTAGAGTTAGGACTGGACTTTGAAGAATTCTACCTTTTAATGGTCATGTTGCGAAGAGGTGCCGACAGTGGAGATTAAGAAGGAGCAGCTGTAGGAGTTTTCTTGGTGTCATGGAAGCCAAGAGAATAGACTACTTCCCAAGGAGTGTGCTCAATGGTAGTATCAAAGGCTAATGAGAAGTTACATTAGATGGGTTCAAAAAATATCCCTTATTGATTTAGAAGCATGGTGGTCTTTGATGATTTATTTAAGTAAATTTCCAGAGAACTGTAATTTACTTTTTATGGTGCTGACAATATTTTAATTTTAACCGTTGTAGTTATAATAGCTGACATTGCACACTTAGAGTATGCAAAGCACTGTATTGAATTCTTCACATATATTACATCATTTCTAATTTAACCACTATAACAAGCGTATTTATTTTTGAGACAACTGAAGCTTAGGGAAATGAATGCCCTAAAATTATTTAGCTAGTAGGTGGCTACATGCCCTCCCTCCCTGCCCCATTTAATTTACTGCTCCAAGTCCGTTGAAGGAAAGAAAGCCACATTATTGCTAATTATTTTAGGTGGGATAATGGTCATTTTCATGTTTTTTTTTTTTTCAGAGCCCATTCATTTAGAGGTAGAAACTGAAATATTTACAGATGAAATTTTATATCTTGCATATGCTTCAAAATAACAAGTGAGAGGGGAAGAATCTAGTAATATAGATGAAACTAGATGGGCCACGAGTTGATTCTTGTTGACGCCATGTGATGGGTACAGAGGGAGTCATTATACCATATTCTATTTTTTTATAGCTTGAAATTTTCTACAATAACAAGTTTAAAAAAAATAAGTGTCTCAGTGAGGTTCTGAGGTCTTCCCAGTGAATAAAGGTGCCTGGGCTTTGTGTTAGCCCTTTTAAGCATGCAGAGCTTTATTTCTGGTAGTTCTTCTCTGATGTTGTGGATAGCTAGAGGTGCTAGATAAATGATTGCTGGACATGGGAGGAACTGTTTATTAAAGTACTCTGTAAAGCCTGCAAAAATAAGAAAATGAACCTTCAAATTTTGATTTTCTGAATAATTGCCTAACTGTGACATTCATCATCATTCCATAGGCTTAGTAGCATTTGTGAGATGACAATTAATTAGCTGGATGGCTTTATAAAATGCATGTTTCTTTTAATTGCTATGGCCCATTTTCCTTGTTTAATACAAAGTTGGAAGCTCTTAAATGCATCAGAAATAGTTCTGGATTTGTTATTGCGTGATTCCACAGACATTTCCCCCTGGAGACGTGGTAATTTTACAACTTTTAAATATTCAACACAACTCTAATTATAAATAGTTCTCTTTCAAAAGCGATAGCCAGACGCTTGGCACAAACCGCCTCTTGTTATATTGGTAAGGATGACAACATAATGACTGATGATATGTGTTAGATTCCCTCATTCCTCTGAATTAGAATTTTCTCTGCATCATCATGCTTTGTAACTAACCAGCTTACTCCTGACAGTGGTTAATGTGATTAGGAATGGCTTCACCTTTGTATTTCATCTGGAGAAATGGCCCAGCCAGTCTGTCTGGTAGCCTGGGTAGGCAGAGGAAGAAATGTCCCCCAATTCCTCCAGTTTTTCTGTTGTACTTGGGCTGGGCTGGTCAAGGTGTGAGAAGAGATAAAGGAAATGGGAGCATGTTTTATGCTCTCGAAAGGAGAGGAAGGATGCAGAAGGAAGAAGGATGCAGCCTGGGCAGAGGAGGCAGTGAGAAGGTTAGAGGGGGTGACCATATGGAGCCATAAATCAGGAGCTACCCAGGCAACAAAGCTGACTTTGTCCATCTGGTTTGTGACTCCCAGTTATTTATTGAGCACCTGCCGCGAGCACAACCCTGCCATCGCCGCTGTAGGAAAATACAAAAGACCCAGAGACCTCTCCTCTGCCTTCAGTTCTGGTTGGAGACAGACCTCTATAATTTAATATCCTCCTCGAAGACGAGGACTCATCTCTTTGGCTCATTCTAATATCCCATTGCCTGGTACCTGGTGTAGCTTACAGTAGTTACCTTTAATAAATGATTTGCCAAGGAATGGAGAGATGAATCAATACAATAATGGGAGAATAGTTATAGGGCCAATTACAAAACATCAAAATAACCCACTGCAAACTAAATATGTAAATGCTGATGGGGTGGTCATAGTATAAAGCAATGTCAGAGCAGGGTGAGGTTCTGCAAGAGGATGTCAGGCTTCTGAAAAGCCTGCCCTGGATTCCATTCTTCAGAGTCACGAGATAGGCGAAATTATGAAGTAGACTGTGAAGGTTACACGGCACAGGCTTCACTCATGGAACATTTTTGCCAGCAAAACCGGAAACCACCTCTCAAGGTAGGTGAGAGAGTGTTTGGCAGGTATAAGAAGGTGAGAGAGTTTTACCTCCTCACACACTGCCCAGAGACACTCATGATATTGGCATACATGAGAAAGGGGACCACGTAGCCTTACCAGGGTCCCAGGTGAGCTGGATGCAGGGTACAGGTGGATTTTATGATGCCTTTTTTATTTTTTGACTGTGTTGTGGCCAGTTGTGAGTCTTTTGAAACATAAGGAGACCCAGTGTCCTGGAGGTCTGTCTTTATAAGTCCTTGAAAAAGGGATTTCTGAGCTGTCTACACATGATTTGAGGGAGAGACGCATAGCAGCTTTATCCGTATTATTCTAGAAGGCTCAAACAAGATCCCATGTTTTGCTTTCAGCCCACTATCAACAGAGTGAAGACTTTGGGATGAGTTGAAGATGTAATTTTTGTTTTGGGTCCCCCTTCTGAATCCAGCAGAATACCTGACTCGAAACAAACGTTTATATTATCCTGTGGAGTTGCTTTATCTAGAAATTCACATCATATTTGTGTGTCAAAGCAGTGGCGTAAGTAAAGAATAGCAATTCAGCTAGAGAATTTATGAGCAATGCCCTCCGCCACTCCCCTTCCCCACACATAGATATTCAGGGCTTCCTTTTTCCCTTCTTCCAGTGAATATGTGAAGGTTTTGCTAAATAGAACATATTGATTGATTGCCACCACATGGCTAGACCTCTGTTTAGGAGAGAATACCATCGTTACAGACTGAATTGTGTCCCTCCCAAAAGTCACAGGTTGAAGCCCTAATACCCAATGTGATTGTATTTGGAGGGAGGGCGTTTAAGGGGATACTTAAGATTAAATGAAACCATGAGGGTGGAGCCCTAATCCAACAGGACTGGTATCCTTATGAGAGAAGGACATACCAGGATGCGTGTGCACAGAGGAAAGGCCAGGTGAGGACACAGCAGAAAGGTGGCCATCTGCCAGCCAGGAAGAGAGGCTTCACCAGAAACCAACTGTACTGACACCTTGATCTCAGATTTTTAGCCTTCGAACCTGTGAGAAAATGCATTTCTGTTGCTTAAGCCACCCAATCTGTGGTTTTCTGTTATGGTAGCCCCAGCAGACCAATACACTCCTAAAAGTAAATAAATAAAACATGGCTTCTGTTGTCAATGTCTTTAATACATCCAGTTAGGAAGAAAAAACTAATGAGCATAAAATAGAGAAAATAAACTCTTATGTTGCCTAACGCTGATAGTAATATAATAAAAATAATAGCTGACTTTAATGGTCAACTTATTTTGTGTTAGTGCCTTGTTAGGGGTTGAATTGTGTGCTCCCCAAAAGATATATAGTAGCCTTAACCCCTGGTACCTCTGAATGTGATTTATTTGGAAACAGGGTCTTACAGAGGTAACAAAATGAAAATGAGGTCCTTAGAATGGATGCTAGTCTCATACGACTGGTGTCCTTATAAAAAGGGGAAATATGGACACAGAGACAGACACGCACAATGGAAAGATGCTTTGAAGACACGGGGAGAAGGTGGCCTTGTGACTGGAAGGGGATGTCTGCAAGCCTCGGGTGCCAAGGATTGCCTGAAAACACCAGAAGTTGGAAAACGCAGGGAAGGATTCTCCCCTAGAGTCCTCAGAGAGAGCATGGCTCTGCCCACATGTTGATTTCAGACTTCCAGCCTTCAGAACTGTGAGATAATGAATTTCTGTATTTTCAGCCACCCAGTTTTGATGCTTTGTTATGGCAGCCCCGGGAAACTGATATGACCCTGTTCTCAGAGCTGGATAAAGGGCAGCTGAACAGGGCAGCTTCCTTAGTCACTAACCCACAGGAGATTTCAAACCGTCCCTTGAATAATTTAGAAATTACAGTGCCAATTATTATAACTCAGGCAGGTTTTCTCACATGGGGTGAAATAACCCCACTGAAGTAGTCAAGTGTCTCTAGTGGAAAGAAAAAAAAATATTAATCATTTAAAACATGACCTGCCATTGATGAGCTAATGCTGTTGAGTATTTTTGTGAAATACAAGTTGTGCAGTAACTACCTCTAAAGAAAGTCCTCTTATTATCTCATGTTACAGCTCAGGAACTGAGAGCCAGAGAAATTCGATGATCTGCCTGAGTAGCCCCTGGTCTCACAGCTAGTGCATCATAGAGCCAGCGTTCAGACTAAGGTTTCCTCCAGCTAGGCACTGGAAGGTGAAGGGATTTGGGTAAATACAGTAGGAAATACTTCTGAACTGTGACAGTAAACACAATTATTTCCACTAGAGAAATTTCTAGGCATAGCTAAAAGAGAGAGCTGAGAGTGTGCTTAGGGAATGAGGAGTCCAGCATATCAGGATTGGCGTGGAGGAGAGTTCAAGCGGGCCCTTTAGTTCCGTGTAAGGTCAACCTTTCCCGTCTTTAGGAATTCCTGCTCCCAAGAGCAGATTAGTGATACGCAGACAATAGAACTAACCTGAGTCCATTCATCATGCCAGATCCAGCATGAGATTCTGTGCCCTCTTCTTGCTTTTTCTCCATCCTTCTTATATCTTGAGATTCTGTGTGGTGTGGGGTCTGTGGAGACCATCGGTAGACTGTATCAATCGTATCAAAAATCCATGTCTCTTCCGAGACTTACATAGACAAATTTAAGTGAATAATGAGCATCTAGTATTCTACAAACGAGGAGTGATAACACCTGTTATTTTTAAAATCTCTTTTCATTCAGCACTGTGCTGTAGCCAAAAATACCCAAAATAAAACAAACAAAAAAATCCATCCCAGAATATAATGTAACATGGGAAAACAGAACAATAACAACCAACTTAATGCAAACACACTGAAGGCAAGACCAACCTGCTTTACAGAAATTCTGAACTGTGAAGTATTTACCAAGAAATGTAGCTTTATAGCGAATGTCTGCAGCTGAATATGGGCCAATAGAGTGTGGCCAAATACAAGCGTAAGGATTTACTTAATGGGTAAGAATTGGTCATGAAAAAAGAGAGGGAGAGGGTGTCGCTTTGAATAGAAAAGGTGCTCATTTGTGATGGGATCATCTGGTTTTGGTTCTGCTGCTCTGTTGCTTTGGGGTGTGTCTTTACCTCTTAGGGCCTCAGTGTTCTCATCTATAAAATGAAGGGATTTGATTAAAAATCACAAATTCCTCTTAAGCTCCAAACCTTGCCTTATCGTGTATAGAATGCAATGCTTTTCAGGTGCCTAAATGTTCTTCAAAGCGGGCTCTTTATTATTTGAACTTCATTAAGATGGGGAAGAATTGTGTCCAGGTATTACCTTTTGGCTTGGAAAACCCTATGTTGGTCCAATTAGAATTATGATAAATGCACATCAGTGGTGTCTAAATTAGGAAGGTCTTACGGTAGTTGATCATATAAGAAGGCCTGGGTGGTTACAGTAACATGATTTTTCTCTAATCAGGGGCTTCTTGTTTCATATTGATAATTTATACCTTGGCAGATGACTATGTATCTGAGATTATGGACCTATTTATAGTTGTATCAATATATAAGCACTTTGCTGGGCATGGTGGCTCATGTCTGTAATTCCAGCACTTTGGGAGGCAGAGGCAGGAGGATCACTTGAGGTCATGAGTTTGAGACCAGCCTAGGCAACATAGCAAAACCCCATCTCTCCAAAAAAAATAAGAAAATTAGCCAGGCATGGTAGTGTGAGCCTGTATTCCCAGATATTTGGGAGGCTGATGTAGGAGGATCATCACTCGAGCCCAGGAGTTTGAGGCTGCAGTGAGGTATGATTGCACCACTGCACTCCATCCTGGGCAACAAAGAGAGACCCCATCTCTAAAAACAAACAAACACTCATGCACTAGCCAACAAATGTCGAGTACCAATTGAAGTCACTACAGTCTCCTGGATTTCACATATTATTTACCTGAAGTTCCTTAAATACATATATTGATTAGGCATAGAGCAGCTAATGACACAAATCACACTTTTCGGAGAAGGAGTAATGTTTCTTTCTCCTAATGCATCTACCCATCCAGTAGGGAACTTCTGTCCCTTCTCTTTCTACTTACTATTATTTCTCATGCTAGGAGGAATAAATAATCTGATTCAGAACTGGGGACATTTATAGAGCCACATTTTTTAGGGCACAGGATAACTAAATTAAAAAGGCAACCCCAGCCCATCTGTTGCTTTGCTGTATTCTGCATTCCGCTGGCTGCAATGTTTGAGGCAGGCCCTTGTCTTCCATTCAGCCAGCCAGGCAGGGGAACAACCCTCCTCTGCAGCTCCAGGTATCCTCACGCAGGTGACCCCAAGGTCTGGGTTTCTGGAGAACATAAAAGGTGCTTAATGACCTCAAATCCAAGCTACATTCCCCAAAATCATTTACCAGAACCCTGGCATTTGAGGATCACTGGGTGCTCGCCCAGCCGTGGGTGAAGCTGATGTGTTGTGTCAGTTTCTCACATCCGCTGGTTAAGACCCTGGTAAGGAGGAACTGTGAAGTTCCTTGGCCCCCTCCCAACTTCCAGCGATGCTGTGTGTCAGCGGTGTAGACAAGAGCTTGTAAACTCCCGAGTCTTCATCTAATTCCATCAGCCTCTTCAGACAGCCTCTCAATCCCAGTTTTCAAGACACGTCTGTGTGTGTGAGTATCTATGCATATATTTTAAAGTAATCCTGTTTTAACTGGCGTAGCTGTTACTTTTACGTGTTATTATAAAACAGTGCTTCAGCTGTCAGCATGCTGTTCTCCCTCCGTATGTTCCCCTGTGCCTCCCTGACACTGCATTTCCCAGGGCCCAGAGAAGGCAGAGGCGATCTTTGCGACACAGCGCAATGCTCACTAGCTTCGTCTTCTCATTCATTGCTTTGCAAAGCCTCCTGTGCTGAGTCAGGAAGACGCTCCCACATTTCCACGTCTGTGTGGTCTTGGGCGTGAAGCCTGGCTCCTGAACTCCGGTCTCATGACCCAGTGCTGAAATTGCTGTTGCTGCCATTTTATCGCAGCAGGAGGGAAGATAGATGGTGTGTTGGAATTTTACATTTCCTAAGTGGGAAAATCATCATGTTCTTTCGAGCTTGTAAAAACCCTTGCATTTGTACAGTGCTTTATGGTTCATGAGGCATTTTCATATTTATTATCTTCACTGAGGCTCACAACACTAGATTCTTGTGCAATACTTATTATCTTTCCCAATTAAAATGGTGAAGATGAGCCATTCACCAGACATTGTTTGAGCACTTACTATGTGCTGGACACTAGGAATTTGAGGATGAGTTTATCATTATTATCATTATTTATTTATTTATTCTTTGTTTATTTGCTTATGTATTATTTAGTTCTGCTTTATAGATGAGGAAATAGACTGAGAGAAATTCAATGAATTATCATAAGTCATCCAGATAGTAAACAGTAGAGTGAAATTCTCAAACCTAGGTTTTTTCATTTCAGCTTTAATAGAGTTCTTTTGTAAACCATTCTAACTTGTCCCTCAGTTTTCTCTGACTTCCTCAACAGTTTTCTTTTGAAAGTTTTTTTTTTCTTGGTTTAGCTCAAAGGCTAACAGACTAAGCAATTATTTACTGAGTATCTGATAGTCACCATGTATTAATCACTGATGTTATGTTAGTGTCAGAAATGAGAAAGAATGTCTTGAGAAAAATATAGATTCAGAGAATTTGGAGTAAAGAGTTACCAAAAAACAGGAAGGTAGCCTTGAAGGAGAATATGGGAGTGTTAGAAATATCTTTTTTGTACTTTCCACACTGATGGGTAGATTATTAAATGTGTTTCTGGACTGGTAATTATACTGGTTGAGCATATTGAAAATTGGGCTTTATTTTAATAAATACAGTGACTATCATAATATGGGTTTTTAATTTATATAAATATCATACAGAAGTTAGGAAATTATTGTGAATGACTTAACTAAAAAACTATTAGAGTTACCAACAAAACTCTGAAATGAAGTGAGCTATAAAAAAAAAAATCCCAATATTTTGGAAATTATTTTAGTTACATACCAGGAATAGCATGTTAGGTGATTTCTTAAAATAAGAGATAATATTTAAAATCACTAGAAAAATACTAAAGAACTAGAAATAAATTTAGAAAGTAATATATGGTTCTTAGAGAAAAAAACCTAACCAAGGGATCAAATATTGAACTTTAATACATGGATGGATAGGAAAACTGAATGTTGTAGATACTTTTAATTTCTCAGAGATAAATATACATTTTAAATGCAATTCCAGTTAAAATCTCAAATGGACATTCTCTAGATTTTAGCATGGTTATTCTGCAGTGTGTCTGGGGGAAAAAATGGTAGCAAGAAACCAAGAAAATTTTGAAAAGAAGAGTAAGTGAAGGGAAAACTTGCCCTCCTACATATTAAAATATATTATATTGTTCCCATAGTAAAAAAATGATGTCAGTGGCTCAGAATTGAACAAATAGCTCAGAAATTGACTTTGGTCCACTAAAGAAGAGAAATACAAATGGCCTATAAATGTATAAAGGTGTTCAAACTTCTAATAATAATAAATCAAATGACAAAATATACTATTTTTCAACTATGAAGGTGAAAACTACTTGGCGGAATTTCAAAAATGATAATATTTAGTGTTAACACCTTCAAGAAATGTGGTCAGAGAAATAAGATACACTTTTTACACTCTTCCCGCTAGACAAGAAGGAGTATGTGTTGTATAATTGTCCTAGAGCGAATAAAAAAATCTATCGAAAGTCTTACAAATATTAATTACCTTTGATGTAATAATTTGACTTCCAAAAATTTAAGGAAGTAGAGATATATCAACCAATAATGTATAGGGATAGTTACTGCATTATTATTTATTTTTAACAAAAATTAGAATCCTCTTACTGTTTAATGATGAATGACTAAACTATGATTTATATACAAATGATTGACTACTTTGTAACTATGAATATATTTTCAAAGAATATCTCATAAAATGGGGAAATGTTCAAAATATAACATTAGGTAAAAACAAAATAAGAGCCACAATAATATATGGCAATGAATAGTTGGGTTAAAAAAACACACCACACTGTTAATAATGGCTTTGTGTGGGAGATAGAACTAAAAGTCATTTCAATGTTATTCTTCCTATTTTTTCATATTTTCAAAATTGTCTACAAATAACGTGTGTAATATTTACATTTTTAAAAGATGAATCACATTTATTCTTTTTATATTTACTATTTAATTAGAAGTATTATTTTATGTATCCAAACCCAAAGCTAGTTAATTACAAAGTCAGCTAATCAATAAGATTCCACTTCCCCAAATGTTTTCCTTGGTCAATATTATCATTTTACAAATTTCTGCTTGAGATATGCCATTAATAATTGTAAGTAGTATTTTTGATGTTTTAATTATCATTTCTTTGATATTAATAGCAAACATAATTTCATACATTTAGCGCTTATTATTATTTCTACTAAACGTTTTTATATCCTAGGGTATGATTCTATTCTATACGTTCTATTCCACTCATCTCTTTGGCTATTCTTGTGCCACTAGCATATATTAATGATATTATACTTAATTTTATAGCATGGCTTAATATCCAGCAAAGTAACTCATTCTTGCAAGGACAAATTATTCTCCCTTTCCTGTACAGCTCTGCCTTGCTCTTCTTTTTAAAATATTCTCAGCTGTCGATTTCTTTGAGAGGTGCATTGGTGCATAGTAGAACTTATTTTCTAAGTTAAATAGACTATGACACTTAAGTTTTAGTAGTTAGGACCACAATTTTAAATACACACACACCCACATATATATATATATATATACACATATAATATTCCAGTTGCTTATATAAATCACACTACCAAATAATTTTCAATCAAGAATTCAAAGCATCTTGGTCACTGAACCAAATGAGTATCACAGATTATAGAATTGTAGGGACTCAAGAAATGAGCAGATCCAAAAGACCATGATTTCTCATCTTATAGATGAGGCAACTGGGCACACAGAGGTTAACTGACTCAAAAGTCACTTGCTCCATTTGGTGACTATCGAACAGAGGAAAGTGACTAGAATGCCAGACCTGAGCTGCGATATGAACGCAATGGTTAGTTGGGTTTGTGGGAGCACACATTCACCCATATACTTTTTAAAGACTTGGAAGGACCACCCCTTTTTTGATCTAGAGTAATGGTTCTTAACCAGTAATGATTTGGAGCCCCCGGGCGCGGGGGGGGGGACAATATCTAAAGGCATTTTTGATTGTCACAAGTGACATCTAGGGGATAGAAGCCAGGGATTCTGGAAAATATCCTACAATGCACAGGACAATCCCCAACAACAAAAGAATTATCTGGCCCAAAATAGCAAGAGTGTTGACCTGACCTAGAATGATAAAATAACTCTCTCTGGAAAAAAGTCGCACATAGAAGTACAATAGCTTCTATTTGGAGACATTATTTATCTGCCTTTGTAGCCATAAGTGTCCGAGTGCAGTGGCCATTAAAAAACGAAAAAGATTTCTTCAGGCTAAAAACCAGTTCCCAGAGAAGGAGTGCTAGTGCTTTTTAAATTGCTCAATTCTGCTGGGATTCTGGAGACTAGCGTTCTTGCCCCCGCCCTGTTTCTACGTGGCCCTGTGGCCTTCCTATCCTAATCTGCCCCTAATCTGGGGCAGATTAGGATACGAAGAGCCCCCGTTCTGGGGCTCTTCGTATCCTAATCTGCAATAGGGAGGCAATGAAACCTTTAGTGCCTACTTCTCTGACTGTAATGTACACACGACAGTGTTGGCAATTTTGTTAAAATGCAGACTAGTTCAGCAGGTCTAGGCAGGGGCCTGAGAGTGAGCATTTCTGACAGGCTCCTAGGTGATGACAATGCTGCCAGTCAGGTCAGGCGGTGACACTCTGCATAATGAGGATACAAAATAAACTGCTCGTGGAAATGTTAAGAGTATCAACTGGAAAAACACAGTACAGTCAGCATACTAGAAAGAATTTCGAATGCCCAGCAAAAGGCCCCAATTCCATTCTCTGCTTTGCTTCTTTAACTAAACAAGTGACATGTCACTTTGCTCTGATCTCTAGATTCCCAGTCAGTTCAGTGGAATACTAGTCCGTGCTTTCTTCAGGGGGATGAAGAGAGAGTGATCATTGCTAGGAAATAGGAGATGGTGTTCAATATGAGATGATTATATGTTCGGTATGGCCGGCTTGTGGCCCACCTTTCTTTGGTTCTGGCCACAGGGCACCTTCATGAAGGGCATTAACCTTTCTTCTAATTTCCCCTTTCCCTGCATGAATGGGAGAGGATAGCTAATTGAACAAAACAGGCTTTAAAAAATTATCTGCTAAATTTGGGGAATAATCCTCCATCCAGAATATTCAGAACCACTTCCGTTACCTAAGAGGTTGTAGAAAGTGTTTTGCTGTTGTTGCTAGAGGTCAGCAGTTCCTGCATTAGACGGTAGTCTAGCTGAGCTGTGTCCACCCAAATTCATATGTGGAAGGCTTAAGCCCCAGTACCTCAGAATGTGACTGTATTTGTAGATAGGGCTTTTACAGAGGTAATCAAGGTAAAATGAGGTCATTAGGGTGGGTCTGAATCCAATGAAACCTGTATCTTTGTAACAAGAGGAGATTAGGACACAGACAGGGACAGAGAGAAGACCATGCAAAGACACAGCCAGAAGGTCGCCATCTGCAAGCCAAGGAGAGAGGCCCCCAAAGAAAATAACCTGCTCCCACCATGGTCTCTGACTTCCAGCCTCCAGAATTGTGTGAAAATAAATTTCTGTCGTTTAAGCCACCCAGTCTGTGGTACTTCGTAATGGCAACCCTAGCAAACTAATACAGATGGGCCGTTCTGAGTGTTTCTCTCAGGAAAGCCACAGCACCTGGTCTTCTGACTCCAAGATCCTGAGGTCATTTCAGCAAATAAAACTTGACTCTAGAAAAGGCTTTGTGCTTTCATTACTTGCCACACTAGGGCTTTTCCTGGGGAGCAGGGACAAAGGCCAAACCCACATAAACTCAGATGGAATAGTTTAGGGGGCTGTTATAAATCCATCCTTTCTGGCTTCCAAGGAATTCTCAATCCCTCCTTCTCTCCAGCAGCCTTGGAGAACAAGGGCCATAGCCTTCTGCGGGCAGCATCTGTCACTCCTGTGTGTGCTCAGCCTCAAGGCTCTGTGCCCTGCTTGTTTGCAAATGTCTAGCTAAAACCGAATGTGTTGGTTTGTTGGTGACGGCACTGCAAAGTGGTGTCTCTAGGTTGCAAATGTTTTGTATTTGTCTTGCCCAAGTTTAGCAGATGAGACCTAAAAGCATTTTGTTACTCTCCCAGGATAATGGCTAATTTGACCCTGGGGCATCTTCGGAGCAAGATGCATCTTCCTCAGAGGCAGCTTTCCCTTCCAAGATAGTCCTGGACGGAGCTCAGACATGCTCTGTCGTTTGTACCTGTTAGTGCACGCGTCTAGGGCAGTGCTCAGGCGGGGGCCGGATTGCATGAGTTCCCAGCGCTGGCTCTGCCATCTCCGACTTCGTGACTTTGGGCACGTCCTTTAACCTTGCTGTGCTTCCATTTCCTTCCTTGTGAAAAACGATAATCCTACTACCTGCCTCCTGTGGTAGTTGTGAAGATGAAGCAAATGAACGCAAGTAAAGCTGTTAGAACAGCGCTTGGCACTGAAGTAGGCATTCAGGAAATGTTACCAGTCTGGATAGAATATACCAGCTGTTGAATGTGAGTTCTTTTTTTCCCCAATTCTCTAGAATGAGAGTGGATTCACAAATTTTTGCCATGTAAATGCTGCAATGTATTCGCTCCCTTGGGCATAATAAACACAGTATTTATTTATTGAGGCTTTCTATTTGCCAGGAACCATGCTAAGGAATTTATGTGCTTTATCTCAGTTAAACCTCATAACAATCCTGTGTGGTAAATGTTCCAGTCGGGATAGGGTAAGTTACACGGTAGTAGCAAATAACACCGAAATGCAATGGCTTAGTAGAACCAAGATGTCTTTTTTGTTCATACGACATTTCCAATGTAAGTACACAGGGGTCTCTGTGTATTATTATTATTATTATTATTATTCAGGAACCTAGGATGATGGAGGATGATGCTGTCATCTCAACACAAGTCTTTAGACTGGCGGGGACGAAAGCCAGATTAATCAAGTGCTAACCCTTCAATACTTCTATACTGGAGTGAAACGTAATTTCTGCTTGATTTAGCCACAGACAGTCAAATGACCATGCCTCACTTCAAGAGGGAGTATGTCTCTACCAAGAGGAGAATGAGAAATCTCGGTGGGAACACACCAGAATTTTTCCTACTGTATACATGAGAAGACTTCCAGCTCCTGAAAAGGGAGCTTGTTCAGTATCACGTACATACAATAGTCAGTGGAAAGCTATAATTCCAATATTTGACTGACTCTAAAATTGGTGCTTCCAACCACTGTGATTACTGCCTGTCCAGACCGGTGACATTCTTGTTGGAGCCTATTGTGAGTTGAATTGTGTTTACCAAAAAGATACGTTGAAATTCTAACCCCTGGAACATCAGAATGTGACCTTATTTGGAACAGAGTCTCCACAGATGTAATCAAGTTAAGAGGGGGGTCATGCTCCATTAGGGTGGGCCCTAATCCAATTCGACCAGTGTCCGTATCAGAAGAGAAAACACAGATACAGACAGCACATAGGGACAATGCCATGGGATGATGGAGGCAGAGGCCAAATTGCCAAGGATCACCAGTGCCACCAGAATCTAAGAAGGGGCAGACGCAGATGTTGCCCTAGAGCCTTCACGGAGAACATGGCCCTCCTTGATTTTAGACTTATAAACTCCAGAATTGTGAGAGAATAAATTTCTGTTTTTTAAAGCCTCCCAGTCTGCAGTACACTATTTCACCCCTGGGAAACTAATACAGAGCTCGTCCTGTCATCATGGGTTTTGGGTCTTCATTTCTGCGTTGTGTATTTAGCTCACATGTCCCTTCTAACAAGAGTGACTCTTCTCAGGGACTGTCTCCTTCGAGAAGTCTTCCACGGGGGCCCTGCCTCGTGTCTTACTCATCACGTCTTCATTGCATGGGACAGTGTCTGATGTTGAGCAGGCACTCAGTAAATGGTTGTTGAATGAATACGATAGAGTTGTTTTTTATTCTTTTTCCCTTATATCTTCTTATCTGCACTTAGATCTTTCAGCTTTATAACAGGAACCAGACTTTATTTCAGACTTTGAGAGAGACTGGGAGTTTGTCAGAGGACGATCCATTTGTTGGTTCTCCTCTGGGAACGCTTGAGCCCAGGGACCACATCTAAGCTTCACATGCAAAGCTTTTTATGGTTTGAGCCGTGCTGGGCTCTCAGGGTGGGTTCTCTAGAAGCAGATAGATAGAGTTTGGGGCTCAAGATACTTATTGGAGAACAATGCCAGTAAAAAGAAGGGAGGAGAGTAGTATTGGACAGAAGAACTCAAACTGTGCTGCAGGCCTGACATACCTTGTCAACCTCCCCTTCAGGGAGCTCTGGAGCGTGCCGGCCATCAAAGTGTCTCCTGTTGGGCCGAAGTGGCCAGGGGTTTAGACCCTGCAGACTACCCCAGGAAGGGCAAAACCTCCTGTGCAGCAGAGGCTCACCCTACAGTTTCTGGCAGCTGGAGGCTGACTGCACTCCCTGCTGCTGGGAGCAAGGCCTTCTTTGAAGGGGAACCCGGGTGGCCCATCTGTGTTTATCGCCTCTCTGGCTCCATCTCCCACCGCTTCTCTCTTCCCACTGTCATCTCCAAAGCACCAGCCCCCTTCGGTTCCCCCCACCCCAACCACAGTAACCCCTTGCAGATCTTTACTCATGCCTTCCTGTTTTTCACCTGCCTGACCCCACAGTGCCATGAATGCCACCCCTCTCTCCCAGCCAACTGTCATATTCTCCAACACTCTAGTTCTGACCTCTTTAGGCAGCCTTGGCTGCCTTCACGTTCATTTCTTCTCTGTACTTGCTAACACCTTGCCACATCATCCTAACAGTACTTACTACACACCATCACATCACCTGCTCACTAGCCTATAAACTGCCCTGAAAAGCGACCTAGAATTGAAGCTTTGTGGCATTCGTGTCTAGGCTGGTGCCTGGTGCATGGCGGCAATTAATAAGTGCTAATAGACGAAGAACTGAATAAAATATACAAAAAAAAAAAAAAGAAAACCAGAAGGGGCCGTGTGATGTCAAAGGAAGGAAGATTTGACCTGATTGTAGTAAAATTCAAGCTAAAATGAAGTATTTATTATCTTCCACTTGGCTTTAAGTCAAGTAGAAACCAGTTTCCTGCGAAAACCTACTTTAGCAGATCACCTTCTCGTGGACCTGAGAACCCACACAAGCATGCTATGAAGGCAAACAGGGAAGGCATACAACTTAGAGGGAACCCCCTTTGCCCAAAGATGCATAGCTAAACCAGCCTCTAACTTGCAGAGGGAAATGTGCCCTAAGGCTCTTTATTGGAGTCAGTTTGGTCTTTAAGCTCCTAGTCCAGGGGCTCAAAGCTGGCTCCCCATCACAAGTCAGGGTTTACAGAGCCTTAGATGGTCCAGTGGACATCTGTCTTTGTTTAGTCAGTACAAGTTTCTCTTTTTCTAAACAGACCTAGTTTTTCTTTAGGGAACTACTTCTCTCTCACATGCATCCAATCCTGGGGAGACTATTAGCCCAGGATTCTGCTCTCCCCCAAATAGAGGAAATAGTTTTCCAGAGGTCATGAGGCTCAAGCAGGCCATTCAAAACAGTGGGCATCAGCCCTGGGAAAGAGAAGCTCTTATTCTACTAGTTGTTAGGGTGACAGAGGTAAGGTAGGAGTTCTGGAGGTCATGCGGAGACCAGACAGGGAGAACTGCGTGAGACGGAGCCAACGTAAAGAACATGAGAGGCAGGGGCTGGAAAAGGACAAGTCCTCAATGATGTCGTCAGAGCACCAGAATTTAGACTTGCTTGGATTTAACATAATTGTCAAATTTTTAATTAGCAAGCTAAAAAATCCCTCTTTTTTGCTTCTGCTAGTGTATCTTATTTTTTTCAGCTTTATTGAGATGAAATTGACAAATAGAAATTATATATTTAAGGCATACAACTGGATGTTTTGACATTCATATACATTATGAAATGATGTCCACAATCAAGCAAGTTAACATATCCATCACTTCACATAGTTAGTTACCTTTTTGGCAAGTGAGGTGGTGAAAAAACTTAAGATCTACCCTCTTGGCAAATTTTAAGGATACGGTGTGGTATTGTTAACTATAGTCACCATGTGTTGTGTTTGATCTCCTGAACTTACTCATCTAGCATAACTGAAACTTTGTAACCTTTGACCTGAATCTTCCCACTTCCCCTACCCTCCAACCCCTGGCAACCACCATTCTACTGTGTTTCTATGAATTCAACTCTTTTAGATTCCACTTGTGAGTGAGATCATGCAGTATTTGTCTTTCTGGGTCTGGCTTATTTCACTTAGCCTGTCCTCCGGGTTCATCCATGTTGTCACAAATGGCGGAATTTCCTTCTCTTTTGAAGGCTAGATTATATTTCATTATATGTGTATATATATGTATATAGTAATATATACACACACACTGCATTTTTGTATTCATTCATCTGTTGATGGACATTTAGGTTGTTTCTGTATCTTGGCTATTTTCAATAATGCTTCAGTGGATATGGGAATGCAGACATCTCTTTGACATACTGATTCCATTTCCTTTGGCTATGTACCCAGGAGTGGGATTGCTGGATCATATGGTATTTCCGTTTTCAGTTTTTTAAGAAATCTCCATGCTGTTTTCCATAATGTCTATACCAATTTATATTCCCATCAACAGTGTGTGAGGATTCCCTGTTCTCCACACCCTAACCGTCACTTTTGATGTTAGCCATTCTAAAAGGTATGAAGTTACATTTAATTGTAGTTTTGATTTGCGTGTTTCTAATGATTAGCAATGTTGAGCACCTTTTCATATTCCTGTTGGCCATTAGTGTGTCTTTTTTTTAAGCCTCTGGTGTCAGGTTGTAAGTATGTCTTCTTTTGAGATATGTTTATTCAAGTCTTTAGCTCATTTTTATATCAATGTTTTTTCTTTTTGCTTTTGAGTTGTTTGAGTTTCTTATATATTTGGGATATTAGCCCTTTGTAAGATACATGGTTTTCTTAAGCTAGCTTGAATTGGGTTCCTATGACTTGAAATGGAAAGATTCTTCCCTTAAACATAATCTTGTCTTTTCTCTTATATTTTCAGATTAAAAGAGTAGTAGAGTTAGAGTGGGAACCAGTTCTTGGTCTACTACATCTCTGACTAAGCTGTGTATTTCAGACAGAAAAAAACAAACAAACAAACAAAAAAAGCAAGGCAACTATTTTATGTTGTTTAGAAAGTGAATTTTGTCCCTGAGCTTTTCTCTATCCTCAAGCAATGCATAGTTTAGCTAGAGAGACAGGCTCAGCATATTTGAAAACAGGGCAGTTCAAAGGTTTAATTTTTATTCATCAGGGCAAACATTCCAACCTCTGATGATCTTGGTTCACTCTTTGGTAGGAATGGCAACAGACCCATAATGTTCATATTTCTACCACCATGGTTAGTGGGCAGTTTCATCTGGTGTGATGAGTGGTAATTCTCTCACTCTGGTTATTAGGTTTTGCCAGCCTGGAGCTTGGTGAAAATTAATGAAATGGTGAATTGGGGAGCTTTGCCTGGCCGTGTCAACAAGAGCACAGTTCCTTAGGGATAGATTGCTCAGAGCTTCTTCGGGGTTTTCAGGATTAGACTGAATCATTCACTGGTCACATTGTTTAAGAAATAAAGAACAAAAATTTGAGAGGCATGGGAGATGGCCTAGTTTTTGGAGGGCTTTGCAATACAGTTAGGGAACTCTAGACTTGGTTCATAGATGACACAGCTTTTTTATAGCTACCATTTATTGGATGTTTACAATATACCAGATACTACACTAAACACTTTACATGAATTATTTCATTTGATTTTCACAACCACCCTTTGAGGTATATAATTTATCTCCCTTTTGCAGATAGGCACACTGTAGCTCAGAAAGGTGACTTTACTTACCCAAAGTTATAGAGATGATAAACAGAGGAGGCAGGATTTGAAATCAGTTCCAGAGCTTGAGTCCTAATGCTACCTATATGACCTCCCCAGCAAGGGAAGGGACATAGTGGCAGCAGGGACTGGTGAGGAGGGTCACTATGCAGAGAGATGTACAGTGGGGGAACCCTAGATTCTGACAGATCAGCGTGGGATTTGCTTCCCTTATCCCAGAACAAAGTAGAAAAGGCCTGGATTGGTGCAATGGCAGGAGGGGAGCGGAGGAAGATGGTGATGGGCAATTTTGCAAATGAACACTGCGCAGTTTAGGAAAAAAAATGAAGAAGAGATGAGTCAAAACATATCAGAGTCCATTTTAAACATGAGTATAAAATATCAGGGTTCAAAATAGTAGCCATCAAGAGATGACTTGCACTGTATTCCGGGAATGCATTTAGTTTTTGTGGCAAAAAGCTGTGTCAAGGAGAGAACTATTCACGTACACATTTATTGGAGGCTCATTAGTCTATTTGATGTATTTTTAAATTTTTAAAAGACTATTCACCACAATTATGTCTGGGCATGTATACAAGGAAGAAAAATCAATGTTGAATTTTACAAACAGACGCCTGTCTCTGCCTTCACTTTCTCGTTCCCATTAGGCAAATGGCAAATCAACATAATTGTGCGGGGTGGGGTTGTTCAGCGGGCTTGAAGGAAGTTCCTAAGATGCCATTCCGTTTTTCAAATACAAGTTCCTCATGCTAGCTTTTCTTCAGTTTCATTTTCACAATGACCCACACTGTGTTTATTATTTTTTGAAGGCTCATGTTGAAATAGATGAAGAGGAAGGATAGCAGATGGGTTCCCCAGGCCTGCAGACTGGGGTGAGGCTAGAACACAAAAATGTCCACTCAATATCAGGGAAGAAATGGCAGTCAGGGCTTGGATGACACAGTAATCCAGCTATTGGTGACTCCAAAGTCTGACCACAAAGCCTGGCTTCATTTGCTGCAGGGTTCAGAGACCTGGCCAACCCAACTGACCATTTTCAGTACCTCGCATGTTGGGCTCACCTTAAGATACCATCAGCAGTTAGTACAAAAAGAAACATGTCAGGCTCTCCCTCACCCTGCTCCTTTCATTATTTACTCCTCTAATCAATTCTGTGCTGGTGAGGGGGCTCGCTGAAGGTGGTGAAAAGACTCCTGCACCGAAGTCAAAAGACTGAGATAGAGACCTGACTATGTAGACTTGGGTGAGTCGTTTTCTTGTACTGGGGCTCAGATTCCACATCTGAAAAATGAGAGGACAGGACAATGTATGAGACAATGGGACAATGTGATTTCCGACAGTTTCTTGGAGTTCGCACAATCTGATTCTGCTCATGTGGAACGTGGCTAAGCACATAAAATAAAGGAAAATGGATTTGTTGAGTAAATCATGTAATTAATAACTCAGTAAGCGGTGATGGAAGATGATTTTGGATGATATGCAGATAGACATTTTACATTTTAAGTCATTCATCTCTTTTAATGTGTATTAGAAAATATATGATTAGCACTAATAAAACCAGTGATTACATTATGTTGTTGCTTGAGAGGAAGGTAAATTAAGGTGCAAAGAGAATTGATTTAAAAGTTTTGTGTAATAAAGAATTTGGCTGGCCTTTGTCCCTGGCTCCTGGGAGGTAATATCTTAATCTTTGGAATCGCTAAGTGATAGAAGTGTCTTTGTTGGTCATAGAGGGCCCTTCCTGAGTTTATGCCAACAAGGTGACTCATGGTGGTCCCTAGATAGTTGGGGATAGGGACTGGTCATGCAGGAAAGACCAACCGTGCAGTTCAAGGCTGGGACTTTGAGCCAGGTGATATCAGCTGACCTCTGGGGAGACTGAGGATTGAGTGCAATCACATGGCCAATGATTCAATCAATCACTACTGTGTAATAAAAGTAATGAAACCACAATAAAAACTCTGGATTCTGAGCTTGGTTGAGCTTCCAATTGGTGGTGCACATAAATGTGCCAGAGGGCGAGGCATCCTGAGGACATGGGAATTTTGTGTTTGAGGTCCTCCTAGACCTCACCCTAAGTGCCTCTGCATTTGGGAGGTCCTGATGTGTATCCCTTGTAATAAAACTATAATCATAAATATAGCACTTTCCTGAGTTCTGTGAGTCATCCTAGCAAATTATCAAACCTAAGGAGATAGCAGGAACCCTTGAATTTGTAGCCAATTGCCTAGAAGTACAGGTGAACTGGGAGCTCTGGAGCTTGTGGCTGGTGGCTGAAGCAAGGGGAATCTGGTGGAAGAGTATATGCCCTGGACCTTTGGAATTTGATTTAACTCTAGGTTGGTGATTGTCAGAATTGCATTGCACGAGGGCAATATTAAGTGAATAGTAGTATTAGTTACTTAATAATAAAATGGCATACAGGTATATGGCCAAAATTCTGTACATAGTTTTAAAATGACCAAAATTTGGGAAACTATAGTATAATATTCTCTATAATCAGATTGACTATTCTAAGCCTATTATACGTGTTTTGTGATTTACTCCTAACAAGTACCTTTTGATGTAGATAACTACTAATATTCCCATTTTACAGATGAAGAAACTGGGGCTTTGGGAAGTTAAATAACTTGCCCAAGGTCATGTCACAAGTAAGTGGCAGAGCAGAGCTGGGATACCAACTCAGACAGCCTGGCTGTAGACTGTCTCATTCTTAGGTATGTTCTTCGTCACACTGTTAAAGTACCTACCTAGTGGGATCACGGTGAAGCTTCCAGCACATAGTAAGCTATGAAAGCTTCCAGCACATAGTAAGCACTCAGTAAATGTTAGTTTTTATTATTCTTATAATTAGAAATAAAATAAATAAATAAATAAATAAATTTCTATGTCAAGTAATATTAGTCCTTACAATGAATTAGAAAACATTTAATTAGGTTATACCCCACGACATTGCCTAGTATCAATTGATAGTCATGTGTATTCTCAGTTATATATGAAAAACAAAGCTTTTATATTTGTAAGATAAAGAAGGCACAGGATTTGCATCACAGACTTTCCTAGCATGAAGCAATTCTTTTTCCAGTCCAGGAATATCATTAAGTCCAAAAGTAAAGTCAGCGTGATAAAGAATCTGGCTTTTACAACCTTTTCTCGATATTATGTAATTCTGGTTCACATAGTCGAAGACAATGAGAGGAGAAATTTTAGCTAACAAGACAAAATTTGGGTTTTGAGATTTATTTAAGTGACTACAGTGGCTTAGTTAGTTAGAATGCTCTGGGCTGGTAATTTATCTTTATTTGTCAGCTCCCACGGGTCAAGTTCTATGAAGGGCAAAAAGTAAGAAGCAAAAATAACTGCCTGTTTTTGACTAGTGATTCTTCCCAGATTTTGGGTTAATACATTTCCAAAAACTCTTGTTGGAAGAAAACCTACACGCTCCCCTAAAATATTAAATGTGCAAGTTGGCAGGAATAGGGAAACATATTAATAGTTCATGTATTTTCTGTCACAAAAATAAATAATGAGGTTAGCATCTTGGCTATGGATATAATATCTAGATATAAGTTAAGAAAAAACACGATTTGTCAGAATGGAGGGGCTTTTGATGTTGTGTAGGAAAAATTTTGATGCGAGCCCTTTTTCTGGCTGTGACATTCAGTGAGACAGTCCAGCCATGAGCCCTAGGAGAGATGTGATTCTGTGAGTTTCCATGGAGGGAAACAGCTTCATTTTTTTTTTTTACACTGCAAGAACAGCAGAGGGAGGGAGATACTATCTCCTTTGCAAATTCATTAACTCTGTGGATGAAGGGAGCAGTGAAGGAAACTACTTTAGCACAGTAGGGCGAAAACAAACAGGTTCATCTCCAGAACCCAAAGGAAGGATAAATGGGTTTTTATTAGCCAGCACCAGCCTAGACTTGCCATTTCCAGTGGGCACAAGTTACATGTGCTTCTCTTGATTTCTATATGGGCCTGATGAGGTGGGCACTTAAATGATTCCACTGGGGCAGCTGTAACAGTGAACAGTGTATCAGAAATTCTGTTTTCTGGCATGTTCAGGAACGGGCTGTTCGATTCAGGTTGGTTAAGTATTCTGATTAATAGGGGGCTATCGTTATACTGTGGCAGAGGGCAGTTGTGGCTCTCATTCATTCATTCATTCATCTACCCTGCAAATGGTTATTGAGGGCTTCCCACGTCCTACGCACCATTTTAGATATCGTGGATGCAAGATCTTACTTGGATGTAACAAACAAGACCCTACTTTCTTCAAATTTACATTCTAGTGGAAAAAGACAACACATACATTCATAAATGAATAGGATGATTTCAAATAGGGAAAAGTGCCCGAAGAAAGTAAGCGGGGCACTGGGGCCATTATTGTAAAGTTCTCATAGAAGACCTTCTGCATAATGTTGAATGGAAGCAATGATGACAAGTGCCCAGCGATGGAGGACAGGCAAGATTGGAGGTTTTATGAGTAAGGTCAGGGAAGGGTGGTCAGAGGAGGTGATGCGTGAAGAGAGGACAGGAAGAAATGATGTAGAGAACCTCGAGGATGTAAAGAGGGAAGGAGGCGAGGGTTGGAAGCACATTTGGTGTGGGATTTGAGGAGCAGTTAGGAGGCCAGCGTGGCTGGGCCAGAGTGAGCAAAGTGGAAGCAGAGGGGTTGAAAATACCCAGGAGCCACGGCTGTTTGGCTGCTGTGAGGACCTCAGCTTTGACTCTGATGGCTCCTTAGGCTCCAGTGTGTGTGGCCTCACAGTTTTCTTCAAAGTATAAAACAACATATCTGGAAAAAATGTTGCACTAATGACACTTAGATTTAATGATGCTTGGATAAAACAAAACAGCCAATTCTAGCAGGAGGGTGTTTGTGGAAGATATTTTAAGTCCTGGTACTAAGAGTTGGAAGAAAGATCTTTGAGCTATTCCTTTGCTACCCCTTTGGGGCTTTACCAATGGGATCCAGCTAAACTTGTGTTTTTTTCTGGTCCTTTAAGTTTTTATTTTCTTTATTTTTGTATTCTTTCACATGTCTTGATGTTTTGAGCTAAAAAGAATCCTTTCAAAAGAAAATGTTAGAAAGAGATATAGAATGTACTAGCAACATCTTAACCCTCTAGCATCGATCACTGACTTTGAAATTGTAGTTCGAATAATTAAAATCAATTTTTATGCTTTTTGCCACCACCGTGAAAGGCTATTCCTGTCAGAAAGCTCCTGTGGGCTCCAGAGGAAGTTTGCTAATGGGATCTGGCCCATCTACAGCTAAAGCATTTTCAGCAAAAAACCCATAAAGCTCCAATTACACAGGCTAGTCTTTTAAAAATCCTCCATGGTGATTCTATTGAGTCACATTACAAGAAACAAAATTGCATTATTAAAATGGCCATTTGATTATTTTTTCTGTATTGTTTTCTTCTTCTTGCTGTTGGGGAAAAATATCTCATTTCAGACCTTCTTACGATTTATTCCTTCCAAGAATTTTCTCTAAAATAGAGGATGGTGAGAGAGTTACAAACCTCTTTGCAAGTAATAATGGGGCATTCTACTAGGCTAACCAATATGCAAATATTAAATGCATACGCTTGAAAGGAATATATTGGGGCAGTAGTATAACTGTCATAAATCGCATCAGAAGCACCTGCAAAGCTTGTAAAAAATGCAAACTACTGTGCCCAACCTCCAAAGGTCCTGAATCAGTGAGTCTAGGTGGGGCTTGAGTTTCCAGGTGATGTTGAGGACGCTGGTCCAGGCACCCATGTTAGAACCACTGTGTTAGGACCAGGCTCTGCAGTGCTGCAGTAGGTTCTGGAGTTTATTCCAACTGGTTAGTGTTGGTTCCCATGTGAGTGAGTCTGGATATTAGAGATTTCAGAACTTTTTGCTTTAATGCATACTCAGCTGTAACAAGTGTCTAAGACATGATCTTAAATACAGCAAGGCTTCAGAATTGATTTGAATAAGATTCAAGTCTTCGGGAAAAAACATGATTTGATTCATTTTGGGGTTGGGATCTACGAGACCTAATTATTTCAAAACCCATTCTCCATGCCACAACAAATGGTTTGTTTTTTGCTTTGGGAACTCCCTGGATACACACCATGGTTTTGCTCATGCTGTCTTCCCACCCCAAATGCTTCCTATCCTACTCTCTGTCCAAACAAGCCGAACCTAAGGTCAAATTCCAAGTCTTTTATGAAGCCTTCCATAAAGCAACTTCTCCTTCTGAGACCCAATTGCTTTTATTATCCAGACAATTCATTTGGAAAGACAACAGTGAACTGTTTTTGTCTTGAATAACTAGATAAAACTTATGCGATTATCCAAGTCCTTGCAAGAATATGTTTGACCTTCTCAAATAGACTCTAAGCTCCCTGTGAGCAGAGATTGAGGCTACCATGCAGTTGGTGCTGAATATGTGCTTATTTGAATTTGATCGAAGCCATAATTTTATCAAACTAAGTTTCTACTCTCTCAAATGTAAAAAAAGTAATTAACATGTATTGAGTGCTTACTATGAACCAGGAGCTGGAGCCATCTCATCCATGCCTTATAATAACTGTATGCTGTTGGTACCATTGTCATCTTTGTATGCCAGCGAGGAAACAAAGGCTTAACGAAGTGAAGTGAAACGGCTTGCTCAAGGTCAGACATCCAGAAGAGGACAGCTGGGATTGGACCCCGGTCAAACCTCAGAGCCTGCATCTTATACTTTGTGGTGTAACTGAGCCATAATTCTTTTCCTCCTTTCCCATTCCCGGCAGCCCAGGCCCTCAGCTCTCTGGACTGCACGCTTTGAAACTAGCTTCTCTCCTCTCTGCCTCATGCTCGCTTGAAACCACAGAAACCACATGAAAAATGGAGTCTGGCCACCTCCACTCTATGGATCTCAGGCTTCTCCTCCTGTAATGATTCACCATCAAGGGCTACGGAAGCCACGACAGCAATACAGGACTCTTGTATTGATCCACTTTGAAATTATAGAGGAAAACAAATTACCCTGAGCTTTTCTATTGGCATCGAGTGCTAGGTCCAGACAGATTCCAGAAAAATTTAGCTTTTAAGGTTTAATTCAAAAGTCTCTTGCAAACTACAGATACAGGAAAATGAATCATTTCATGTTAGGGGATAGGGAGATAATGATGATAAATGCCTTTTCGAAAGCTTTGGGTTCCAAGCGTAAGCTCTTCTCTCATGGTTCATCAGAGCTGATTAGAAGCTCAAAAAAATCCCATTGAGGTCAGAAGCTGGTAATTCCTAGTTTTCCTTTGGTGGAAAGAGTTGTTCTGATTATCCAAATAATATTCATTAATTGAATAATATCCATTCTACGTGATTGTGCTATGCATATGTTAATTGGATGCTGAATAACCATTTTTACTATCTTCATTATGTAAGTAATGCATGAATCCAGTTTTGTGTTAAAGATTCAAATAATATGTACATATGCAGAAACACACTAGAAAGTCTTCCTTCCACCTGCCTCAGCTACCCTGTTCCCAGGTGTTAGCCATAGCCAGCTGGTGGGTACGAATCCTTAATTTCCCTTGTTGAACACACACAAATGCATATATGCATGTAGATACATAAATAACGTTTTTGCATGAATGGGATCATACTATCGTTAGGCCCAGAGCTGAGAGGGAGACACACAAAGCCTCATGTGTAGCAAAATGTTTATTTATTTTGAGCATCTGGGTGCAGAGTGGTGGAGGCCGAAAAAGGCATTCACGGGAGAAAAGCGGAGAGCCTTGGTTTTTGTAAAGGATTTTTCTGGGAGGAGTAAATAAATTATTTTCAAACAACCAGGAGGGACAAGAGAAGTAAGTTTCCCTCTTGCATTCCATTCCTTTATCTCCCTAGGGAAAGATAAGTGTCATCTTTACCAGGAGGGATAAGGAAGGTAAGTTCCCCTTTTGTATTTCATTCCTGTATCTGCCTAGGGGTCTGGCAAAGGCCACTGTACACCCCTAGGAAGGTGAGAGGGGTGGGTTCTATAAGACGGTAGGATGGAAGTTTGGGGAAGATGAATCTTTAAACCTAAAAACTACATTGGTTCTGTGGCTTTTTTTCCGCTGGACATCTTGAGGAAAACTTTCCATTTTAATTTAATACAATGCTCTATTTCATTCTTTTTAAAGACTTTAAAGTTATTTTTAAATACTCTAATGTTGTTTGCCGTATTTGATTTAACATTGTTTTGAAACGTACCTGGGATTTTGTTTTTACTCAGGTACAGTGGGGCCAACAGGTCAGGAGATGACTGCCGTTGAAAAGATACTTTGTTACTGACATTTCCCAAGAGAAAGAAAGGGGCACCCCAAGGCCATGCCCTGCCTGGCCATGCAACCTAGCAGTGTCGGGGAGTAAGAGGGTAAGTGGGGGGGGTTGGGAGGTGGAGGGAGTGGAGGAGAATGTAGCCAAGAGCCTTTATTGTACATTTCATGGTAAGGGACAGGTGAAGCAGGGTAGGCAAGTTTAGGATTGGGTAGTCTGAATAATCTCAGTGCACCCTGGGCTGTACAAATTGTGGATGGAAAAATCCAAACTCTGAAATATTTGAAAGAAGTTTATTCTGAGCCAAATTTGAGGACTATGACCTGGAGCCACTTGCAAGAAACCTTGAGCAAGTGGACTCGATGCGGTTAGGTTACGGTTTGGTTTTATACATTTCAGGGAGACAGGGGTTACAGGTAAAGTCATAAATCAACACGTGGGGGGCATAACTTGGTTTGGCCCAAAAAGGTGGGCCATCTCGAAGTGGAGGCTTACAAGTTATAGGTAGGATTAAAGAGTCTTTGGCTTGTAATTGGTTAAAGATATGAAGCTTTGTCTAAAGGCTTGGAATGTTTTAACATAAGGAGCTGTTATCAGAGATAAGCCACTGGACACAGATTTGTTGTGTAAATTGAGGACCTGCATGTTTGTCTTGCATAACCTTAGGCCTATCAATGGGTCACAAAGGATGTCTCCAAGAAGGGAGTGGGGCATTATGAAGCATGTCTGACCTCCCTCCTCCTGGCAGACAATTTAGTTTTAGGATATTCCTTGGGCCACCAAGAGGTCCATTCAGTCAGCCGGTGGGGGGGTCAGCCTTAAAATTTTATTTTGGTTCACAAAGTGGCGTCCAGTTGTCTTGTATCTGGTCCTCAAGTGATTTAGGGCAGGGGAAACATTATCTTGGTGAGTGAGAATTAGGTAAAGGCGGTGGTTGCAGGTGTGGGCTCGGATCGGTTTGCATATGAAAGGCATGCTCTCAGGCAAGTTGGTGGTTACCTCTAGGAATTAGGCAACCAAGGGAGGGGCACTGCGTCCCTCCCTGGTACCATAAGGCCCCAAGAAGTCAAAGCATCATAAAATATAGAAAATAAGAAACATACTTAATACAAACATCTTTCCGTTTACCAAACATTTTGTTGTTTCCAGTTTGTTGTTATTCTGACCACCTCACACTGTGAAATCAAACACGAATATGGATGTGAGAAGTCTCTACCAATTGAAGAGTGATACATACAGATGGTTGTTAATATCATCTGTAATCCCCACAGTTGAATATACTGTTGCTACACTGTTTTATATATTATCATATTTTATATGTGTTTATCTACATAGTTATTCAGATGTGGCAGAGAGCTTACATCTAAGTTAGCTTCAGGTAGGGTTGAGAAAAACACCTCATGTTCATTTTATTTAGTTTCCACAGTGATGCTGTTTGCTAGCTCTTATTTCCATTTAATAGGTCAACAAATGAAGCCTTTGGAAAGTTACTTGCCAGTGTCTGTCAGTTCCTAAGACAAAAGCCAGCTATGGTTTTTAACCGGGGCTTTTCTGTCCCGTCCTAGTTCAGTAACCAGCTCTATGAACAAATTTCAATGACCTCTATGTGTTTCTTTTATAATCCTCTCCCTTAACTACTTGACCTTTAGAGTTGTTTCCCAGAAATGGTGGGTTTTCTGCAAGACAAAGGAGCTGAGATTCTAAAGGCCCCCAGGCAGACTTCCAGAGGCCAGGACTCACCATCACCCACACCCTAATACACCTGAGCCCCTGGTTAGTTACACCAGGATCTCCCCAAGGCACGGGGCCCCTCCTGTAACAGCCCGTGACCTCCCTTAGTGCGACTGATGGGTTTGTAGCAGCTTGTGTTCTCACAGCAAGACGTCTGCCGTATTAAAAATTCCTTTCTTCCTTGGCAATCTTCGTCGTCTCAATAATTGAATCTTTGTGCAACAAGCAACTATACCTAGGCCAAGACCCTCTTGAGGTTTCAACAACAGTTCTAAGCTCTCCCTCCTCTTTCTCCCACATCTAGGAGCTAATTGACCCCCATCCATTAGTCTGTGAGTCTGCCTGGCCTTCAGCCTCTTGGTCTGGTAGCGTAAAGAACATCACTGGTAACCTGCCTTCCACAAGAGTCCCCAGAACAGCAGTTACCAGATTTCACAATGTCCCTCCCAGGGGCTGGAGTCACCCTGAACCCCGACTGTCCCTGGGATTTTATTGCCTGCCCAGAGACGCCCCAGATGCAGGCTGCCCCCTGGATTCCTTTTGGTGATTCTGCCCCCACTCAGATCCCAGGTGCCTGCTGCTTGCTTACTCCACAACCCATTTTTTTTTCTGTGCCCTTTGAATACTCTGCATTGCCAGCCAGACTGGATTTTTCCTCAGCATCTGCAGTTGCTCTGTGCCCTGGTGTCATTCTAGTTCCAGGCCCAGCTCCCTGAGCTTATCAGGGGCCCTGCTGTGTCTCTAGTTGTAATACTTTTAATGATCTTTCCTGTCCTTTTGCATTCCCTTCACTCCGGGTGGCCCACCACCTCAGGGGGCAGGTGGAGCACTGCCTGGCTCCTACTTCTCTCCTTGTAAAACATCTCTTACCTGTATCCTACTGCCTCAGGGGTTCTTTTGTCTTCAGAGATCCTGGGAAAAACAATTAGGGTAATGACAGCCACCATTTGTTGATCACCTACTATGATGCAGTCCATCGATGAGATGGGACACTTTACATGTAGTATCTTATTTGATCTCCCAAGTTTTTCAGGTGGGTATTGTTAGGCCTATTTCTAGTAGAAAGGTGCTGTATCTCAGACAGGTCACCCAGCCTGTGCAAGGTCACACAGACTAGCTAGACTTCCCCTTCCTAGCTAGGGAAAGACAATGGTCACTACTCAATTCTACTTGACCCTAAAGACCTCATTCTTCCTGCTGCTCTCTGCCTCCTTAAATAGATGCACTAACTTCTGCATCATACATTAGCATGTGACCCATCTGAGTGGTACTCAAGCCGGAGTATGGAAACAAGGACAGCCATGACTGCCACTAAGGCAAAGCTGCCAGGAGCTATACTATCAGGCAGACAGACTTTTGGGCATCTCGCAAATCATCACCCTCACTCTGCACTGAGAAGACTAGCTGTGGCCACCTTGTGAATTGAACTCACATCTGGGTTCTGTGGAACGTTGGAAGATGTTGATGAGTGAAGCAGCTGAGGGTTTTCAACAGCACAGAAGAAAGGAGGAGATGCAGAATGGAGGTGTAAAGGCACTGAGCTGGGTGCCACAGGCCTTGGACCCTACTCCTGTCTCTGCTCCTAACTCATATTTAAAATGTGGGGACTAGCCAGTGAAGGCATCTCTGTTGCAATCCTATTTACTGTGCATTATGGCCTGGAGCGTGGCGCTAGGGAAGACACTCAGGGTTCACCACGTGGGCTTGCTGGTGGGCATGGGCCCTGTGAGAATAGGAGGAGTGCCAGGGACGGAAACATTCTGGGGAGCTAAAAGAATTCTAGCTGTGACACTCCAGCTCCAACATTTGGAAACTGTGATTCTTCCCCTCATCTCCTTGGACACTCACATGGGGGATTCAGAGATAACGCAATTGAGAAATAGCATGATTTTCCTCTCCGCTGGCCTCTCCTAGGACTCTGAGAAAATGGCATACAATTTAGCTGGTTAGCTGTGTCGAATGCGGCTAAGTCCTTCCCTAAGAGGAACACTTTTGACTAGCATTTGAAGACCTGACAGCTTTGAAGTCCTTACATTTTTTTTTTTTTTTTTTTTTAGACAGAGTATAACTCTGTTTCCCCGGCTAGAGTGAGTGCCGTGGCGTCAGCTTAGCTCACAGCAACTTCAAACACCTGGGCTCAAGCAATCCTTCTGCCTCAGCCTCCCAAGTAGCTGGGACTACATGCATGCAGCACCATGCCTGACTAATTTTTTCTATTTTTAGTTGTTTGGCTAATTTCTTTCTATTTATAGTAGAGACGGGGTCTTGCCCTTGCTCAGGCTGGTCTCGAACTCCTGAGCTCAAGCGATCCTCCTGCCTTGGCCTCCGAGAGTGCTAGGATTACAGGCGTCAGCCACCACGCCCATCCTTGCCTTCATTTTTTGAAAGATATTTTTGCTGGCTGTAGAATTCTGGGTTGACAGTTCTTTTTTTCTTCCAGATCTTTGCATAGGTTGTAACGAGAAGTCTGCTGTGATTATTAATGTGTCTCGTGTATGTGTTTGAGGGCTGCCTTAAATCATTCTCTTAATTTTGCTCTTCGATAGTTTGAATGTGCTAAGCCTAGGATATATTTGTGTAGAAATTCTCAAGCATATATTTTCAAATATTTATTTTGCCTTGTGCCACTCTGATTACATGCGTGTTAGACCATTTGATGTATTGTCCCTGTATTTGGATATTCTGTTCTATTTCTTTCACTTTTTTTTCCATGTGTGTTTCAGTTTGGATAATTTCTATTAACTTATCTGCAAATTTACAGAAGTACAGTCTGCAAGTGAGCCCACTGAGGGAATTCTTCACCTCTCTTGTAATGTTTTTTAATTCTAGCATTTCCATATTTTACTGTATGGATGTACCAGAGTTTGTTTTTCCATTCACCTATTAAAGGACATTTAGGTTATTTTCAGTTTTTGGTGAATACATTATAGCATATTATAGTGTATAATATAGCATATTATCCTGTACGTATATATATGTGTGTGTGCCTGTATATACATATCCATATATTCATGCTGCCATAAACATTCACTAGAGGTTTTTGTGTGGATATAAGTTTTATTTTCTCTAGGATAAATAACCAGAAGTGGAGTGGCTGAGTTATATAAGGGTATGTTTAAATTTATAATAAACTGCCAAACTTTTCCAGAACAACCATACTATTTTGTATGTACTATTTCCTACCAGTAATGTATTAGATTGACTGATAATATTTTAGTGAATTAACTTATGATATTCACCTAATTTTAGACCTGACATTCCTAGGAATTTATTTTGAGAATAAAATTTTAGAATTTTTATCCTAAATTTCTCTTTATGTTTTACTTGATACTTAAGAAGGAGACATTTGAAGTTATTTTTGCTTTATGACTACTTTAGTTGAAATTGAAATGTGTTACTGCCAACATTTTGTGAAAGAGATCCATGACATCTGTTTTACATTTAGTGAAGTTTGGACTTTGCTTAGGAAAAATAGATAAATTACAATTACTCTTACAACTGTTAAGAGCCAACACTCACACCCGCACACAAAATTTCTTTCTATAATGGAAAACTATGTGCTGTAATACAGTACCCTTTATGAGGCTGCAAATGGGAAAATGAAAGAATTGTGTATCTTTTAAAGTTCTTTTTAAAAGAACAATCTCTTCCCCTTCCACGTGTGTGTGCGCGCACATACATGTGCTTCAACTTTGGTCATTGTAGCTTTTAAGATTATTTTCTTGACTCATTCCCTTATCACATGATTAAGAGTTTATTTTTTGCTCACTTGTTTGATGGAGAATGAAATATCAAAGCACTTTTGCCTGTAAGCTCTAATGAAGTAACTGTTGATGTTTATAGGTCTATATTCTTTGGAGAGTCATTTGTTTTTTCAGGTGTTAAAACATATTTTTAATAGTTATCAGATTGAGTTTTAACACTTACTCTCTGGTGTTCTTGTAACCTTAAGCAACTGTGTTTTAATTCAGCTGTTCTTTTTTTTTCTCTGTATCCATTTTGTTTTTCGTTTCTTTTTTACTTTTTCTTGCCTTCTTTTGTATTATTTAAAATTTTTTTTCCTATTTTTTATTGTGGCAAAATACCCATGACATAAAATTTACCATCTCAACCATTTTAAAGTGTACAGTTCAGTGGTATTGCATTGATTAATAATATTATGCAGCCATCACAACTATCCATCTCCATACCTCTTTTCAGTTTATGAAACTGACACTCTTTACCCATTAAATAATAACTCTTGTTTCCTTTCTCCTCCCACTCCCTAGCAACCACTATTCTACTTTTTGTTTATATGATTTTGACTATTCTAAGTACCTCATATAAGTGAAATAATATGGTATTAATCATTTTACAGTGGCTTATTTCACTGAGCATCATTTTCTCAAGGTTTATCCATGTATCATGTCAGAATTCCTTCCTTCCTTTTTTTTTTTATACATCACACAAGCTTTATTTGCACCATCTGTGTAAGATAGTTCTGTGAATCTGTCCCATTGAGAGAAAGATAGGGCCTTTTCTCTTATGCCTGTTACTGAACTGTAAATAATCACAATTACAACTCAAACTTACAAACTGTTGACTAAATAATTCCTTTACTCTTCTATGTTACGGTCATCAGAGAAGAAAGGCGTTTCCTTATCCACACAGCTGCAGTCCCTTCACTGGTACTGCAGCGCTCTGGAAAATAAGCCTTCAGGCTCTTCCCATTCCCCAAGGCAGCAGGAAATCCTTCTTGTCCTATCATCTTGGCCAAAGCAGCCAAAGATTTAAAAGTCTTTGGTTCAAAGATGGCTAAATCTGCAAGTATTTTCCTGTCAAGCTCCATCTGACAATTAAATTGACAGTCAACACTGGGTACTTAAGGCCATGTTCCTGAGAGTCAGCTGTAGTTTGATTAATTCAGAGTCACCTCATGTTCCTCTTCTTCAGTCTTTGGACTTTGGTGCATTTCACAAAGGCTGTAGTCACAACTCTGATGGCCAACTTGTAACAGCAATTCTTCCTTCCCCTGAAGTGTTGGGTGTACTTCAGTACCTTCTAGATGCACCAGTAATGGTAGGTGAGGTGGTTCCGCAGACAGGGCTACACCGTGGGGAAGACCATGGTGCCTTCAGCCACCTTATGGGCTCACTCCTCTGCCTTCCTTTTTAAGGCTGAATAATATTCCATTGTATGTATGTATCACATTTTGCTAATCTCTTTATCTGTCTGTAGAAACTTGAGTGGTTTCCATGTTCTACCTATTGTGAATAATGCTGCTATGAATATGAGTGTACAAGTATCTCTTTGAGACCCTGCTTTCAAATATTTTGGGTATATGCCCAAAAGTGGAATTGTTGGATCATGTGATAATTATATATTTAATTTTTTAAGGAATTGCCACATTGTTTTCCACAGCAGCTATCTGTAGTTGTTGGGTAGACTGTTCTGTAGATGTCTGTTAGATCTAGTTGGTTTATTAAGTCCTCTATTTTCTTCTGATTGTTCTATTATTTTATTTTATTTTTTCTGAGATAGAGTCTTGCTCTGTTGCGTGGGCTAGAGTGCCGTGGCGTCAGCCTAGCTCACAGCAACCTCGAACTCCTGGGCTCAAGAGATCCTCCTGCCTCAACCTCCCGAGTAGCTGGGACTACAGGCATGCACCACCATGCCTGGCTAATTTTTTCTATATATTTTTAGTTGTCCAGCTAATTTCTTTCTATTTTTAGTAGAGACGGGGTCTCAGTCTTGCTCAGGCTGGTCTTGAACTCCTGGCCTTGAGCAATCCTCTCGCCTTGGCCTCTCAGAGTGCTAGGATTACAAGCATGAGCCACCACACCTGGCCTGTTCTATTCATTATTGAGAGTTGAATATTGAACTCTCTGTTATTGTTGAACTCTGTTATTGCTATAGATAACTCTCTGTTATCTATTTCTCCCTCCAATTTGTTAAACTTTTGCTTCATATATTTTGATGGTCTATTATTACATGTGTAAATGCTTGCAAATGTTATATCTTTTTGATCTATGGAAGCTTTTAGGAGTATAAGCATATCTCAGAGATATTACAGGTTCAGTTCCAGACCACCACAATATAGTGAATATTGCAGTACAAGGAATCACACAAACATTTTGGTTTCCCAGTGTGTATACAAATTATGTTTATGTGAAGCACAAATAAAGCACAGTGAAATGGGGTATACCTTTATATAATGTTTTTCTTTGTCTTCTGTAACCTATTTTGATTTAAAGTCTGTTTTGTCTGATATTTGTATAGCTACCCCTGCTGTCTTTTGGTTACTATTTGCATGGAATATCTTTTTCCATTCTTTACTTTTCAATCTATTTGTCTCTTTGCATCTAAAGTGAAACTCTTCTAGATAGCAAATAGTTGGATCATGTTTTCTATCCAATCTTTGCCTTTTGGTTAGAGAATTTAATCCATTTACATTTAATGTAATTACTAATAAGTTGAGACTCACTTCTGTCATTTTGCTGTTTGTTTTCTGTGCTTTATAGCTTTTTTGTCCCTCATTTTCTTTATTACTGTCTTCTTGTGTGGTTAGTTGATTTTTTTGTACTGAAATGTTTAAATTCTTGTTTTCATTTGTGTATATTCTATAGCTATTTTTCTTTTTGTTTACTCATAGAGATTACATTTAACATTCTAAAATTATAACACTAATTTGATTTTATACCAGCTTAACTTCAATAACTTAGAAGAACTATGTTCCTTTATAGTGCTGTCCCCATTCTTTTCAGTTACTGATGTCACAAAATTATTTATAAGTTGTGTGCCCTGAAATGCAAGCTAATAATTCTTTGAATTGCCTTAGTGTCTTAAATTATGTAGAAAACTATATGTGGAGTCACAAATGAAAATTACAATAATATTAGCTTTTGGACTAATAATTGTTTTTTAAAAAATGGATTAGTCTCTAAAATCATGTAGAAAACAAAAAGTAGAGTTATAAACCATTATTAGAAAAATACTAGCTTTTATAACTGCCATGTATTTACTTTTATTGAATCTTTATTTCTTCATATGGCTTCAAGTTTCTAATATCCATTGATTTCACTCTACAGAACTCCCTTGACCATTTCTTGCAGGAAATGTCTAATAACAAATTCCCTCAGCTTTTAATGTGAGAATGTCTTAATTTTTCCCTCACTTTTAAAGGACAGTTTTGCAGGATATAAGATTCTTGGTTGACAGTTTCTGTTTTTTTTTTTTTTTCATTTTGGTACTTTGAATGTATCAGCCCACTGCCTTCTGGCCTCTAAAGTTTTTGATGAAAAATCTGCTAATCATTTTATTGAAGATCCCTTGTATGTGATGGGTCATTTTTCTCTTGCTGCTTTAAAAATTCTCTCCTTGTCTTTGCCTTTTGACAGTTTGATTATAATGTTTCTCAATGTGGATCTCTTTGCATTCACCTTTCTTGGAGTTCTTTGAGCTGCTTGGATGTTTGTATTCATATCTTTCATCAAATTTGGGACAATTTCAGTCATTATTCCTTTAAATATTCTCTCTACTTCTTTCTGTCTTCTTTTTTTGGGACTCCCACAATGCATAAGTTGGTCTTCTTGATGGTGTCCCATAGTTTCCTTACACTCTGTTCACATTTCTTTCATCTTTTTGTTTCTGAGACTTGATAATTTCCCTTGTCCTGTCTCCAAGATTGCTGATGCTTTCTTCTGCTTATTCAAATCTGCCTTTGAATTCCTCAGTGAATTTTTTTGTTTCAGTTATTGTACTTTTCAGTTCCAGAATTTCTTTTTGGTTTCTTTTTAGGTTTCTGTCTCCTTGTTGATATTTTCTGTTTTGTTCATACAGCATCTTCTTAGCATTCTCCACATCTTTCTTTAGTACTTTAAGCATTTTTAAGACAGTTGTTATAAAGTCTTTCTGTAGGAGATCTGCCATCAAGATTTTTTGCAGAGGCCGGGCGCGGTGGCTCACGCCTGTAATCCTTGCACTCTGGGAGGCCGAGGCGGGTGGATAGCTGAAGGTCAGGAGTTCAAGACCAGCCTGAGCAAGAGCGAGACCCCGTCTCTACTATAAATAGAAAGAAATTAATTGGACAACTAAAAATATATGTAAAAAAATTAGCCGGGCATGGTGGCACATGCCTGTAGTCCCAGCTACTC
>CAUYRT010029589.1:0-12247 GCA_963574885.1 Lepilemur ruficaudatus
CAATTAAAATTCCTAGGGTTTTTTTTTTTTTTTTTTTTTTTTTTTAGAAAAGTGAAAACAAGTTTGCCCCGGCAAGAGTGCTGGGGCAAAACCCAAACAAACACCAACCACAAAAAACTTGGCCCCAGCAAACAACCACAGAAAAATTTTTCTGAATGAAAAAAAAAAAAAAAAAAAAAAAAAAAAAAAGATGTAGGTAGCATCCTTGAAACTTGGAAACATTATAAACCCATAAGGAACTTTTAAAAAAGATACAGTAATAGACCTCAACAATACAAGCACTTCATTAATCACTTCTTGCCACCTAAGGGAAAGGCAACACAGACAACCTGCCCCTCTGACCTGATCTGGATGAGCGCTGGCAGGGAGTGCTCAGCTTGGAGGTAATACTGTCGGAAAGGCTGCAAGAGGTGAGCAAGTGGGAACTCGTCTGAAAGAGAAAAGGCACAGTACCACGTCATCCTACTTGATATCTAGAGTGTATTTCTGAAGGCAAGGGGACTGAGCCTATGATTATGACAATGTGATCAAATGCATTTCATCTGTAGCCATGGGTTCCACAATCCAGTTTAGAGTTTCAAATCTGAAGGCGTCATTTGTTGCCTACCACCTCTTAAGCTGAGATCACCCATGATAACAGCTGTCAATATAGCAGTTTCCTTTTCTCCACTGGTTACAGAGACACTTACCTGGATCCCCAAATAACTTGGACTCAATTTCACGTTTCTGAAGCAAAAATTTCTCTTTTTCTTTTCTCTGTTTCTTTTCTAATTCTCTTTTCCTCTCTTCCTCTTGTTCTCCTTCCAACATAACTCTAAGGGCTCTCTCTTCAGCTTCATACAGTTCAGAGCGTTTTTTAATGAGTTTTCTCAGGCGATGAAGATGATGCTCAAAAGTCTCATCTGCAGAGGCTGGAGGACAGACCCCTGCATAAAAAGAGCCAAATGGCATTTTAGATACAACTTGTTGTTATCCTCAAATCCATGTTCTAATGAGCAGACTCAAAGTCCTACCTATGCTATAAATTTGCTTAGAATTTGGAATCTACCCAATCTTTAAGGCTCAATCTGATCTTTCTGAATCTCCAATTACTGACCCAACCCTGACTCTAACTCCTCCCTCTGGATCACACCACTTAACTTTTGACTTTGTTTCTTTCTTATGGATTGATTCTCCACTTGGGACAGTGAACTCACTAAAGGGAGGAACTTGTCTTAACTTCATTGTTTGTGAAATTCCCTAATTATCAATTCCCAGACCTAACTAATAAATAATTCTCCCTCTGAGTCTGAATTTTGGGAAGGCACACTTGGATGGTAAAGAAGGAGATACACTTAACCACACTGACCTTACAGTCTGCTGCTGACAGCAGGGCAAACTAAACTGTTTTAATTTGCCTACTTTTAGCACTGAAAGCCCCATGTCCCAGGAAACCTCCCAGTCCCCGGAAAACCGAGATTGTTGTCACTCAGAGTAACTGTGAGGTCAGCTGCCAACATGGCTAAAGCTACAATTGGGAAAATTTGATTATAGACTGCTTATTAGGTGATATCAAAGAATTATTGCTTTTTTGGTGTGATAATGGCATCATAGTTGATCATGGGTACTTAGGTGTTCTACTTTTGTGTGAAATTTTTCATATAGTTTCATAGGAAAAAAATCTAAATTTAATGAATACATGAGTGGATTTCAGTTGTGCACTCATTACCGTAATGGCCCTGCAATATAAAAGCTGCCGAAGCTGCTGGGTGATTCAATGCAGAGTAATGTGGGTGTGATCTATCCTGTTAGTCCTTGGAGGTTGATTGACTGATTTTTTTATTTAGAGAGGGAGTCTCACTCTGTCTCTCAGGCTGGAGTACAGTGGCCCAATCATAGCTCAGTGCAGCCTCGAACTCCTGGGCCCAAGTGATCCCGAGCAGTTGGGACTACAGGCTTGCGCCGCCATGCCCGGCTACTTTTTAAATTTTTTTTAGAGATGGGGTTAGGCTGGTCTGGAACTCCTGGCCTCAAGGAATCCTCTTACCTCAGTCTCCCAAAATGCTGAGTCCTTGAAGATTTTAAAGGAAAATGTATTTGTTACACTAACATTTTAACGATACCAGATACAAGGAAGAAGAAAAATCCTAATCCCACTACCATAATCAACCATTTTTGGCGGGGCGCAGTGACTCACACCTGTAATCCTAGCAATCTGGGAGGCCAAGGCAGGATTACTTGAGCTCATGAGCTCGAGACCAGCCTAAGCAAGAGTGATACCCTATCTCTATTTAAAAAAAAAAAATTTATTTTCCCATGTTCTCTTCTTGACTTTCCATATATTAGCAACTTCATACAGTTCAACATAATATGTATGTAATTTCCACGTCCGCATGTTGATTCTCCATTCTTTTCCAGTCTTCATAACTATATAATGGCTCTATCCTATTTCATCAAATCAATGTATCATAATGTACTTAACAAGCTCTTAAGTATCTACTTCTGAACACTTAAGGTATTCCAAGTGTCCCATTATTATATAATGGTACAATGAATACTCTTCAGCATGTTATTTTTCTCCTTCCTATGAATTATTTCTATAGGAAAAATTCTCAAGAGTGAAAATGTTTATGGAAACTTTAAAGACCATCAAAATGTGGCACTAAACTGCTTCCTAAAAGAGCTATACATTTACACAGTTACCTAACACTTGACACAGAGAAGGCAATTAATATTTCTTTGATGAATAAATGATTTTCAACAGGGTTTTAACAATTTATGCTGCCACCTGTGAAGTATGATATTGCCAGCTCTGAGCACTCAACTTTCAATTTTGGCTGAAAAATTGTATAAAATAATGGTTCCTCAAGTTTAGTAGTTCTATCACTTATGAAGTTTTAATTTGGAAGTAGGATTCTTTTCTCCTTCAACCACTACAGATAAGTGGTTGTGGAACTCTCCTATCTTCACCTTCAATGCTAATATTTCTCCAGATCATTCTCTCATAACTGCTTTGCTTGAACAGGTTTCCAGTCACTCATTCTCAACTATGGGAACTATACATCTCAAATTCATCTTCTACTAAGTAGTCAGGCTTAAAATAAGTATATACTTATTTTCCAAGTATACACAAAATTTTTATGCACTGACAAATTTCAGCAGCCATTGTTGCTTTGTAATAATTTCATGGTTTTGTTTCATTTCTTTACCTTTACAGATAATAAGTATTTTAGGCTTTGTAAGCCCTTCAGTCTCTGTTGTAACTACTAAAATCTGCTGGTACAGCAAAAATACAGACACTCCATCAGCCCTTGAGTGCCTGCAGACCCCATGAGGAGATGTGGCTTGCTCCCATCTCAGGCTGCTAGGCCTGAGCCACCCACCCACATCTCTCTCAACCCCTCGTTGATCACTCCCTGGTCAACTTGACAGTCCCTTGGAAATGGCACTCCTTATCCAGTCTTCCTCTTGACCCCATGTACTGGCACCGTCTAGGCTCCCTCCCCCTCTGCCACTCATTCCCCTAGTCCTGCAGCTCCTAGACACCAATGCCTTCGCCTCTATTCCCCTTCAGCCACACATACCTTGGGGCCTCATCCAGTCTTTGGATCTTGGCACATTCAGAAAAAACTTTCCACTACTATAAAGTCTTAAACTCAATTATTCTCTCCTGACTACAACTTTCTCTCCTCTAGTACTTTTATTAATAGTTCCTTCTCCCCAGAGATCTGTTTGTCAGCTTCACCAAAACTTCTAGACCTGATGTACCAGATTCTATCCTCCTACCACTCCTCCTCACAAAAACTTGTCATCCCATAAAGCAAAATCCCAACAGCACTATGCTCTCTACTCACCCACCAGCGGTAGGGTGCCCCTGAAGAATGCATTTGACGGTGTGGTCTGGTGCCAATACATAGGTATGTCAGCTGGCCCCACAGCACCTCCCTGCAACCATCTTCCATGGGTTTCAGGCTGGCTCTCATCCATCCTTCACAGCAGTTATTTCAAACCTTCACTGCTCTCCTAAAGCCCTACTTCTCTCCTAACTCTCAGCAAACCATCTAACCTGTTTTCCAGAGAAAACAGGCCAGCAGGCAGAAAATCCCTCAACGTTCTGCCCCCGACTGCAGTCACCCGCATTACTACGCATCCTCACTTCCTTCATTTTCATGCCTGTGGAAGATGGGTCCTTCTCCACCTCAGTCAATCCCTCCACCTGGGATCTGAATCTCCAACCTTGTGTGGAACCTTGAGCTATCAACTATCCCTCCTACTTCTCTCTGACCCTTCCCCTCCTACTTGTTCCTTCCCTCAGCATTTGAACATGCTCAAGTTTCCTCCACGACCCTAAGACACACAACACATCTCACCACCGCCACCCACTGCCAGATATTGATCTTCCTCACTCCTTTTCATCACAGGCAATCTTTTAATAAGTTGAATTCACTGTTTGTTTTTCTTATCTCTTATTCTAGTCTGGCTTCTACCTCCATCACTCCACTGAAATGCCCTTAGCATCGGTCACTAATGGGTAGTAATTCCTGTGGATGTTTCTTAGCCTTTATATTACTTGATAATAAAAATAATAATATGAAACACACATATAGCATTTACTATGTGCCAAGACTGTTTTACACATATTTCCTAGTGTAATCCTCACAACACCCCATGGGTAGGTACTATCATTTTGTGGATAAGGAAACCAAGATCCAAAGAAGTTTGAGTAACCTTTCTAAGACCATACAACCTCTCTGAGCATTTGCCACTTTCCAGAAGGAGGTAAAGAGTCTACCTCTTCCTCCAGCAGTCTACCTTTTCCTCTTATGTCTCTGACCTCTCTTCGTCTCTTTTGTAGTCTCTTCTTTATAAATCTGCCTTGATTTTGACATTCCTTATGATTTTCTTTTTGCCCTCCCCTCATGCTATACAAACTCCTTAAGGTCATTCCGACTCACAGCTAAGTGCCGATGAACTCTTATTCAGAATGTACCCAGGCACCTCAAACTCAACAGGCCCCAAACTGAACTAGTCAAGCCCAAGCCTGTTCCTCCTCCTCTGTTTTCCTGCTCAATTGGAATGGTATCATCACTCATTCAGGAACCAGGCTAGAACTTAGAAGTCATTTTTTCCCCTTCAGCTCCCTTAAGATATTTATTTACATGTATACACAATCACCCTTTATTCTATATTTTATTTATTATCTATTAAAATCTTTTACTTTTCTCCAATACACTGACTCTTAGCTCATGTTCCCATACTATCCCTGCCCAGACTATGATAGCTTTTCCAGTTTTTCTCCCTTTCTCCCTCTCCTCAAATGCTCCATATCTTTTTCCGCTCTGCTGGCACTGGTCTTTGTCATCATTTCACTCCACTTAAAAATTTTCAGTAGCTCCCCACAGCTTTAAGCATAGGTAAGAACTATAGACTGGCCCATAAGACAGTTTGCAACGTGGTGCGCTCACACATCCAGCCGCGTCTCTCAGCACTTGCTTGGAGTACACACATCTTGAAGAGGGACGTTAGAGAGCTGTTTTGCGCTTAAGTACACGTGCAACCAGCTGCTAGTTACCAAATCATCTTACATTCAAGTCAGTTAACTCCAGAGCCTGCTTACTTTTATAGATCATAATTCTCCCATAATTTCCTCCTTCTTTTGGATCAAAGTGAATAAGACTAATGTTGAGAAATGTTGGTAAATTCACTTGGCAAAAGTTCACTAAGCACTCACCTCATAGAGGAGGCGGGGTGGGGGAATATTAAATAGTAGTCCTCAGGTTTTGCTTTCTAGTAAGAGAGATGAGTAGACACAGCAGATGCTAACTCCCTTCTGACTTTTAGTGCCTTAAAAGTACCACAGTGGGTTCATGTGATTCTGAGGCCTGAAAATGTGCATTAGCCACTCCGAAGGCTAGCACAGAAGCCAATCACTTAGCTAGTGAATGAGCCTGGGTGAACGCACAATAGTCACATTCCCACAAAACTTTATTAAGGGTTTAAAAGAATCACAGTTTTCATTTATATTATAAACCACATAGGGGAAATGATTTGCTAGAGTGGCATTTGCTAATTCGTGTACTCTCAAATATCTCTGGTGGATGCCAGGGCCCACAATCTACTACATGAGGCAGCAGCATGTGGTCCAAACCAGATGCAAGTGAGAAGGAACAGGACATCACCTCAGCCCAGATCAGGGAAGAATGAAGGATGTTACATCTGTGTTTGGTTTTGAAGGCTAGTGAGATCTTAAAGTGGCAATGATGGGACTGAGGGCCCACAAGAGCAAAGGTCCAGACAGCCAAATGGAAAGCACAACTGGGTAACTTCTAGAAAACCAGCATGGCTGGAACAAACTTTTGTGAAGAGACTTGGACTACCTGGCTATGGTATCCGGTGCTTCCTCCAGAGGCAAGAGGAGACCAATGAAGTCTACTGAGTACAAAAGTGACATGGAGGGAAGCTGGGGACATCTATGAAGTCTGCAAGGCACTCCTTGTTCTGTCCAACTGTCATACCTCTTCAAACTGCAATAATTCAGATTTGAAATGTATATGAGGGAGCATGCCAAGTTTTCAAAACTTTCTGATGCATCAAGTAAGGGTAGGAAAGCTTTCGGCTTGGCACGTGGGCAAAGTTGACCAACCACAGCAAGCACATTCAGACAAGCATGAACAAGAATGCCTAGGGGAGGAATGATGAGTCAAAGGGAAGATAATGCAGTGGGTTCCAACATTTGCTTCTCTTTCCAACTTTCCTTAGTTACCAAAGGCTAAACATCTGAGCCTTTCTATTTCAAAACTTCTGGGTTACTGCTGACAAGCCCAGTTACACTACAAGGTGAAAATAATAAAGTATCAAGTACTTTCCCTTCAATAATATTTGGCGTAGGGAGGCACTAGGGTAAAGAGGGGAAGAAATACAAATCCACAATTACCTTTCCTTGCTGCAGCCTCTTTCCTCAGTTTCCTCAGTTTCTCCAAAGCCCGAAGAATGTCTACCATTCTTTTGGTGTCTGCTTGTTTTTTCCTCACTTCAGATAATACACCATCAGCAGCAGCTTTGAGTTCCTGCTCCTAGAGGAGAAACAAAGCCCACAAGACCCAGTATTAGGATCAACCTCACAGTAGAGAACAGCTGCCCGGTGGTTAGATTTCAAAGGATCAGGGTTACGAGAGACTCTACTGAATCTACATCCCAATTTCCTGGGCATTACACAACTCCTCTTTAGCCAAGGAATTATCCTGTCTACTAATGGTACAACCCTCACCTCAAGGAGAACCTCTCCTCTCTGCAGCTTCCACATGAGAACTGGTTTTGGTTTTTTCCTGAGTGTCTCTCAAAGTGTGGTCCAGGGAGTATCTGTGTCCCACTTACCTTGTTAAGTTGGGACTCTTCTGTTAAAAACACAAACTCCCAGGCCGGGCGTGGTAGCTCACACCTGTAATCCCAGCACTCTGGAAGGCCGAGGCGGGAGGATCGCTCAAGGTCAGGAGTTCGAAACCAGCCTAAGCAAGAGCGAGACCCCGTCTCTACTAAAAATAGAAATTAATTGGCCAACTAAAAATATATAGAAAAAATTAGCCGGCATGGTGGCGCATGCCTGTAGTCCCAGCTACTTGGAGGCTGAGGCAGAAGGATTGCTTGAGCCCAGGAGTTTGAGGTTGCTGTGAGCCAGGCTGATGCCACGGCACTCTAGCCCAGGCAGCAGAGCGAGACTCTGTCTCAAAAAAAACCAAAAAACAAAAAAACCCACAAACAAAAACCCCCACAAACTCCCAAGGAAGATAAGGAATGGAGTTGGAAAGGCTGAGAACTCCACAAAGGTCTCTTAGTGACAATCTATGCACAGTTTGTACTCTCTTGCTCCAACCAAGGATCTCTTCTGTATGACCTTCCAAACATTTGAAAATCACTATCCTACTGTTCTAGAGTTGGTTCACATGTAGACTCAATAACCCAGTTCCTCAAGCCACTCCTCATGGGAATGCATTGCCAATATCCTCAGCATGGGTGGTAGAGAGGATCCTCTTGTCTAAAGTTCTCTCTTCCATCTGTCAAATAAGTGCCTGTAATTCTACCATTACAGCCTAATACCAACCTGTTTCCCTGTGTGCTTGGAGTATTCCCTCTGCCTGGAACTGCACCTGTTGCCTTAACCTGGCTTTGATACTTCCCTCTCAACTCAGCTCAGAGGTCATTATAATATCCAGAAAGCTTTCCCCCAATAGATTAGACATCCTTCTTTGGGCTCCTACAGCATCTATGTTGAAATTCTAACACACACCATGCTCTCCTGACATGATCTGACATGGAGCTCTAAGCCCCTTAAGAACAAGGCTATGTCTATCTCCACCATCCAGCACTAGGCCTGGCACAAAATGGGCCCTCATTAAATGCCTGCTGAATTGACCCAAACTCCTTCAAGTTAAAGTGTTGCCTCTCTAGGCATTCTCCTTTAAAACACTGATATTCCTGATTGTGCAACGAGAAAGCTTGCCATCGATATACTTTCCAGCAAAGTTATTTCAGACTCTAGGACAGTGGCAGACAGCAGGAGACATTAGCTGATTGCAGAGAGTGGAGGGAGGAGGTAAGAGAACCCCAGAGGCATTCAAAGTTAACAACAATGTCTTAAACAACTATTTGCACAATTTCCAGTTTCACCCTGGCCCTACGTAAGAGCTTGAGATCAACAGGCTTTGCAATTGGACAACCAGCGCTCAAATATGGAGCGAAACTGCCACAAACTGGTTGTATGATTGTTGGCAAATTAATCTCTCTATCCCTCAGTTTCCTAATCTGTAAAATTTGGATAATACCTCCTACTTCTCTGGGCTCTTGTAAAGATTCAAGATTCAATATCTGGTATACGTAAGGACTTTAGCATAGCTCCTAGTTTATACATAGTAAGTGCTCAAAAACACACACAGCTGCTTACAAGTTTTAAACTTCATAGCCCAGGTTCTGCAGATGGGAGGGTGGCTTGAGGCCAGGAGTTTGAGACCAGCCTGGGTAACATAGAGAGACTCCATCTCTACAAAAAGTTTAAAAGTTAGTTGGGTGTGGTAGCATGTGCCTGTAGTCCCAGCTACTCGTGAGGCTGATGCGGGAGGACTGCTGGAGCCAGGAGTTCCAGGACGCAGTGAGCTATGATTGCACCACTATACTCCAGCCTGCGCGGCAAAGTGAGACTCTGTCTCTTAAAAAAAAAAAAAAAATTGCCTTATCAGCCAATTAGGGTATTTACTCCTTGAAGTAGGGCCCCCAAGCTCTCTATATTTTGTATTCTCAAAATCACCTAGGGCAGTACAAGACACAAGGACCCAGACAGTTAGTCTTGAATGTTAATAAGTGGACAGAAGTTGGCGCAGGATAGAGACCTGCCATTCCTGCGATTGCCACCGTGTAATCCTAGATTTTGTGTTTACGAGAACTTTACAGCGCACCTGGAGCTTTCGTTTTGCGTATCATACATCATCAACAAGCAATTAACACAGACGTATGAGATGGAAATACTATCTATCATTTCACTTTACCGATAAGGAAACAGAGGCTTAGCCCTGGGAAATTACAGCTTAAAGTCTCACACCGCTTCACGTTCCAACCATCATCATCCCTAACCCCGTGAACGTCTGCCGCTCTCACCCGCTTCTTCTCCTCCACCTCCTGCACACACTTGACCCTCCAGCGGTCAATCTCCTGCTCGCGTTCCGCTGCCCGCGCGGCTTCCTCCTCCCGCTCGGCCTCACGTTCCCGGGCCCTCTCGCGAAGCCTCAGCCGGCGGCGCCGGACCCTCTCCAGCCTCCGCCGCGCCTCGCCCACATAGGCGGCCTGGGTCAGCGGCTGCAGCCGCTCGGCCAGCTCAGCGCGCAGCGGCGCGGCCTGGGCGTGTAGCAGGGCCCAGGCCGCCCCGTCGGCCTCGGCCTCGCGCAGGGCCCGGCTCAGGCCGCGCAGCCGCCGCACCAGGCGCAGAACCCCGCGCAACCGCGCGCGCACTTCGCCAAGGCTGGGCCCGGGGTGCGTGCGCTGCGGCACCGGGCAGGCCCGTCGCGGGGTCCCGAACACCGCCTCCAGCCACTGCCGGTCGCGCAGGCGCTGGAGGACCGCGTCCCCGAGCACGTCGGGCGGCGGCGGCGGCACCTCAGGCCAGCGCGGGCTCCACGGCGGCCCCGGGCCGGGAGGCGGCGGCCGCGGGCGCTCGCCGGCGTCGGTCCCCGGGAAGGGCCGGCACTGGGGCTGCGGCGGAGGCAGTGGCGGCGGCGGCACCTGGTAAAAGGCCCCGCCGCCGCCGCCGCCGCCGGAAGCTTCCCCGGGGGTCCGGGGCTGCAAAGCCAGCGGAGGCTGGAGGAAGGGGGCGGAGGCCCCCGGAAAAGGGCCGGGCCGCTGGGGAAGAGGCGGCGGGAAAGCCGGGGAGGGCAGCGGCGGTGGCGGACAGCCGAAGGGAGCGGGAGGCGGAGGCGGCGGGCCCGGGCGACTCGGGGCGAAGAAGGGCGGTAGAGCCATGTTCCAGACGCAGATGCTCTTGAGAAGTGACAGGAATCTGAGTGGTTCTCCAGGAGAGGCTTCCGGGCGGAAGTGATGTCTTAGGACGCGCGACGCCAGTGCGCACGGCCCGCTAGAAAGCCCGGTGCACGACTGGGCGCTCGTTCAACCTTCAGTCCTTCAATTCATAAACGCTGTTTTTACTCAGCATTCCAGGTGTGGAGCTACTCGTTCCGCATACAGCGAGACTAAGAGATACAGGTTTTCTCCTCTTGGAACTACCTGTCTAGTAAGGAAAACACATTAATCAAGTAATCGTGCAAACGTGGTTGTGCAACGGTGAACACTTGATATAGTCAAAGAGGTTGGGGAAGTTTGTCCTAAAGATTTGAGACTTCAGCTGAGATCTAAAGGATGAATATGAGTTAAATAGAAGAAGAAAAGGAAGCACAGTCCAGATGGGAACAACATGTGCAAAGGCCCCCTAATAGATAGGAGTATGTCTCGTGGGAGGACTGATAAAATGCTAGCTGTGGATGAAGCACAGAAAGCCTGAGGGCAGTTTGGTGATCCTGGGGAGGTGGACAGAAATCATAACGTCCAGGGTCTTATATGTTAAGAACAACGGGAAACTATTGACTTTAAGCAGGAGGGGAAGGTAAGGCAGTGCCACATAGGTTAGAGTGCCGTGGCGTCAGCCTAGCTCACAGCAACCTCAAACTCCTGGGCTCAAGCTATCCTGCCTCAGCCTCCCGAGTAGCTGGGACTACAAGGCATGCGCCACCATGCCCGGCTAATTTTTTCTATTTTTGGTAGAGACGAGGTCTTGCTCTTGCTCAGGCTGGTTTCGAACTCTTGACCTTGAGCAATCTGCCCGCGTTGGCCTCCTAGAGTGCTAGGATTACAGGCGTCAGCCACTTCGCCCGGCCCATTTTAGATTTTTAAAATTAAACTCTATTTGAGGCCGGGCGCGTTGGCTCACGCCTGTAATCCTAGCATTCAGGGAGGCCGAGGTAGGCAGATTGCTCAAGGTCAGGAGTCCGAAACCTGCTTGAGCAAGAGCGAGACCCCATCTCTACTAAAAATAGAAAGAAATTAATTGGACAATTAAATATATATAGAAAAAATTAGCCGGCATGGTGGCCCATGCCTGTAGTCCCAGCTACTCGGGAGGCTGAGGCAGAAGGATCGCTTGAGCCCAGGAGTTTGACATTGCTGTGAGCTAGGCTGACACCATGGCACTCTGGTAGCCCAGGCAACAGAGTGAGACTCTGTCTCATGAAATGAAATGAAATGAAATGAAATGAAATGAAATGAAATATGAAATGAAATGAAATGAAATGAAATGAAATGAAATGAAATGAAATAAATGAAATGAAATGATCTCTATTTGAGACAACTGTGGATTCATAGGCAATTGTAAGAAGCGATACAGGAGGATTCTGTGAATCAAAATAAAATTTTAAGGCTCCCCCCCACCGGCTGACTGAATGGACCCCCTCGTGGCCAAAGGAATATCCTAAAATTGTCTGCCAGGAGGGAGGTCAGACATGCCTCATCGTGCCCCCCTCCCTTCTTGGAGTCCTTTGTGACCCATTGACAGGCCTAGGGGTATGCAAGACAAACCTGCAGGTCCTCAATGTGCACAACAAATCTATGTCCGGTGGCTTATCTCTGATAACCATTCCTTATGTTAAAACATTCCAAGCCTCTAGACAAAGCTTCATGTCTTTAACCAATTACAAGCCAAAGAATCTTTAAACCCACCTATAACCTGTAAGCCCCC
>CAUYRT010029590.1:0-52804 GCA_963574885.1 Lepilemur ruficaudatus
AGACAGAGTCTCACTCTGTTGCCCGGGCTAGAGTGAGTGCTGTGGCGTCAGCTTAGCTCACAGCAACCTCAAACTCCTGGGCTCAAGCAATCCTTCTGCGTCAGCCTCCCGAGTAGCTGGGACTACAGGCATGAGCCACCATGCCCGGCTAATTTTTTTTTATATATATATCTTTAGTTGGCCAATTAATTTCTTTCTTTCTATTTATAGTAGAGACCGGGGTCTCACTCTTGCTCAGGCTGGTTTCGAACTCCTGACCTCGAGCGATCCGCCCGCCTCGGCCTCCCAGAGTGCTAGGATTACAGGCGTGAGCCACGGCGCCCGGCCAGAGAGTAGTCTTGGTGTATGTTTTGTTTTGTTTGTTTTTTAAACTAAGATGGTTACAGAAGGCCTGACCAAGTAGGTGACATTTAAGCAGAGGTGTAAATAATACTAGTGAGCTATACAGATATCCAGAAACAGAGGGAAGAGTAGAGATGCAAAAGCCATGAGACAGGAATAAGCTTGTTGATACACATATGAGAAGTGATAAGTCATTTTAACTAAGACAGTAGACAAGAAACCCACCCCAAGTGTGAAGATATTAGAGTGCTTTCACTACAGGAAAGATGTAATCTGAATTTCGTCTGTAAATGTTCACTCTCTGTTTATACCATTAAAATAAATGGTGGGGAAAGTAGGGAGGGGAACAAGAATGGAAGCTGGAAGATAGTTAAGAGGCAGTTTGCAGTGGTCATTTAAGGGGATAGATCGTGGTTACTTGGACTAAAATAGTGGCAGTGCAGGATAACAAGCTGTCAGATTAACTTAACAAATTTACGGATGGAGCGTGGATGTTGGTTGTAAGAGAGAAGAATTGATAATGACTCTTGGATAATAGGGGAGGGGCTGTTAATATAATGAATGAGAAAGGGATTTGAATTCAGATCTGATTTAAATCTCACATCTACTGCCTACCAGATATGTGGCCTTTATCACATGTCCCTAACCTTTCTGGGCCTTAACTTCTTCCTCTTCTTTAAAATGGAAATACCTAACATGTAGGGTTGTTTCAACAATTATTTTGTACATATAAAGGTTCCTGGCCTGTTTAGACCACTATGTGATGTCACTTTAGTTGAAGTTTTTAAGGCTAATGGATCAAAAGCATCATTGTTGATCACATATTTTGTATGTTTATATAGTGTTATTTATATAAAAAAATACATTGAGTTTCAGACAGGTAGAAAGAAAAACATTGTTTTGGAACTCAATCATTTTGAATTGAATTTTGTAATTGAAAAACTATTGATAACCTTCAATCTTTATTTCATTTGTAGGATTATTTAGTTAATACTTGCAGTTTATTTTTTTAAATAATGTATTAAAATCATCTTTTAAGTACATAGCAAGAAAGAAAATTTGGGAAATCCTAAGAAGTCATTTAAAAGGCAGTTGCCTTCTAAAGATCATGTTTGTTTGTTTAATAGTACTTAAAAATTAATCTGTTAAAAATATGTATCTTCACTAAGTAATTTAAGATTAGTCATATTTGTGGATTTTCATTTTAAATTTTTTCTTTCTCTAGGTGAAGCTCTATTTCACAAAAACAGTAGAGGAGCCGTCAAATCCAGAGGCTAGCAGTTCAACTTCTGTAACACCAGATGTTAGTGACAATGAACCTGATCATTATAGATATTCTGACACCACTGACTCTGATCCAGAGAATGAACCTTTTGATGAAGATCAGCATACACAAATAACAAAAGTCTGAATTTTTTTTATCAAGAGGGATAAAACACCATGAAAACAAACTTGAATAAACTGAAAATGGACCTTTTTTTTTAATGGCAATAGGACATTGTGTCAGATTACCAGTTATAGGAACAATTCTCTTTTCCTGACCAATCTTGTTTTACCCTATACATCCACAGGGTTTTGACACTTGTTGTCCAGTTGAAAAAAGGTTGTGTAGCTGTGTCATGTATATACCTTTTTGTGTCAAAAGGACATTTAAAATTCAATTAGGATTAATAAAGATGGCACTTTCCCATTTTATTCCAGTTTTATAAAAAGTGGAGACAGACTGATATGTATACGTAGGAATTTTTCCTTTTGTGTTCTGTCACCAACTGAAGTGGCTAAAGAGCTTTGTGATATACTGGTTCACATCCTACCCCTTTGCACTTGTGGCAACAGATAAGTTTGCAGTTGGCTAAGAGAAGTTTCTGAAGGGTTTTGCTACATTCTAATGCATGTAATTTGGGTTAGGGGAATGGAGGGAATGCTCAGAAAGGAATATATTTTACGCTGGACTCTGGACCATATACCATCTCCAGCTATTTACACACACCTTTCTTTAGCATGCTACAGTTATTAATCTGGACATTTGAGGAATTGGCCGCTGTCACTGCTTGTTGTTTGTGCATTTTTTTTTAAAGCATATTGGTGCTAGAAAAGGCAGCTAGAGGAAGTGAATCTGTATTGGGGTACAGGAATGAACCTTCTGCAACATCTTAAGAATCCACAAAAGGAAGGGATATAAAAATAATGTGGTCATAGATAGAAAACACAGCAACAATGACTTAACCATATAAATGTGGAGGCTATCAACAAAGAATGGGCTTGAAACATAAAAATTTGACAATGATTTATTAAATATGTTTTCTCAATTGTAATGACTGCTCCATCTCCTGTGTAATCAAGGCCAGTGCTAAAAGTCAGATGCCATTAGTACCTACATCAGTCAACAACTTACACTTATTTTATTAGTTTTCAATCATATACCTGCTGTGGATGCTTCATGTGCTGCCTGCAAGCTTCTTTTTTCTCATTAAATATAAAATATTTCATAATGCTGCAAGGAAATTTCAATTTGAGATTCTACAGTAAGCGTTTTTTTCTTTGAAAATTTATGATGCACTTATTCAATCCAGTAGCTGTCAGCCGTTCCACCCCTTTGACCTTACACATTCTATTACAATGAGTTTTGCAGTTTTGCACATTTTTTTAAATGTCATTAACTGTTAGGGAATTTTACTTGAATACTGAATACATATAATGTTTATATTAAAAAGGATATTATTTGTGTTGAAAAGGAAATTAGCATTGCAGTACATTTTCCTAACACTGCACAAATAAGACATTTAATTTTTTCAGTAGAAATTGTCCTACATATGCTTTATTGATTTGCTATTGAAAGAGTAGATTTTTTTAATGTGCAGTGTTGTATCATTTCTTCATAGTGCTAGAGTTGGGACTAGGGCTTCAATTTCACTTCTTAAATATCATCATATATTTGATATGCCCAGACTGCATACAATTTTAAGCAGAGTACAACTACTATTGTAAAGCTAATGTGAAAATACTATTAAAACAGATTTTTTCCAGAAATTTGGTGTCTTTCAAATTATACCTTGATCTTGACATTTGAATATCCAGCCATTGTATTTCTTAATGGTGTAAAATTCCATTTTCAGTAATTTATTGGTGCTGAAATTGTTCACTAGCTGTGGTCTGACCTAGTTAATTTACAAATACAGATTGCATAGGACCTAATAGAGCAGCATTTAGAGTTTGATGGTAAATAGATTAGGCAGAACTTCATCTAAAATACTCTTAGTAAATGTTGACATATTTTCCATACCTCATCAGTTTCATTCAACAAATAAAATTTTTAAATTTTTAACAAAGCTCTTAGGATTTACACCTTTATATTTAAACATTGATATATAGAATTATTGATTGACTGCTTATAAGGTAAATTGGTAAAGTTAGAGACAACTATTCCTAAGATCTCACCATTGAAATTTATATACCACCTTGTTTTTCATAAAAGCTGAAAATTGTTGACTAAATGAAAATCAACTTCATGTTTTGAAGATAGTTATTAATACTGTTCTTTATTACAATTTTGGGCACAGCATCTTAAAACATAACTTGTATTGTTCCAATATGTAACATGGAGGGCCAGGTCATAAATGATGACATTATAATGGGCTTTTGCACTGTTATTATTTTTCCTTTGGAATGTGAAGGTCTGAATGAGGGTTTTGATTTTGAATGTTTCAATGTTTTTGAGAAGCCTTGCTTACATTTTATGGTGTAGTCATTGGAAATGGAAAAATGGCATTATATATATATTATATATATATAAATATATATTATACATACTCTCCTTTATTTCAGTTACCATCCCCATAGAATTTGACAAGAATTGCTATGACTGAAAGGTTTTCGAGTCCTAATGAAAACTTTATTTATGACAGTATTCATAATTAGCCTGAAATGCATTCTGTAGGTAATCTCTCTGAGTTTCTGGAATGTCTTCTTAGACTTTTTGGATGTGCAGCAGCTTACATGTCTGAAGTTACTTGAAGGCATCACTTTTAAGAAAGCTTACAATTGGGCCCTTTACCATCCCAAGTCCTTTGTAGCTCCTCTTGAACATTTTTGCCATAATTATAAAAGGGTAGCTGAAAAATAGCATCACCATTCTTTGCTGTGGCACAGGTTATAAACTTAAGTGGAGTTTACCGGCAGCATCAAATGTTTCAGCTTTAAAAAATAAAAGTAGGGTACAAGTTACATGTTTAGTTCTAGAAAATTTGTGCAATATGTTCATAACGATGGCTGTGGTTGCCACAAAGTGCCTCGTTTACCTTTAAATACTGTTAATGTGTCATGCATGCAGATGGAAGGGGTGGAACTGTGCACTAAAGTGGGGGCTTTAATTGTAGTGTTTGGCAGAGTTGCCTTCTACCTGCCAGTTCAAAAGTTCAACCTGTTTTCATATAGAATATATATACTAAAAATTACAGTCTGTTAAACAGCCTTACTCTGATTCAGCCTCTTCAGATACTCTTGTGCTGTGCAGCAGTGGCTCTGTGTGTAAATGCTATGCACTGAGGATACACAAAAAACCCAATATGATGTGTACAGGATAATGCCTCATACCAATCAGATGTCCATTTGTTATTGTGTTTGTTAACAACCCTTTATCTCTTAGTGTTATAAACTCCACTTAAAACTGATTAAAGTCTCATTCTTGTCATTGTGTGGGTGTTTTATTAAATGAGAGTTTATAATTTAAATTGCTTAAATCCATTGAGATTTTAAATAATGGGCAGCCAAATGCCAAATTTTCTGTAAGTTTTTTTGTTTTTGTTTTTTTGTTTTGTTGTTTCCCCTGCTGTCCTTCAAAACCTGTTATATAGGCATGGCCTTTGTCAGCTTGGGAGTAGAGTATCTGTCTACTCATGTTTAAGAGAAGCACTTACTTTTAGGGCCTCAGCCACCACTTAATAAATTGTACAAGCACATTAAATAGCATTTAATACTGAAAATGTTAAAGATTGTTGGGAAATTGTGCATATTTCTTGTTTTATTTAAATAAGCCAGATGTCTAAAGATAATTCCCCAGAATAGATTTAGTACTTAATTTTGTCGCTTTTCCTTGTAATTCTATACTCTGCCATCAACATATGGGAAGATTTATCTACTCATCATGACTTGTGCTATATAAAAATCATTATTCCAGAGTAGTCTAAAGGAATTGTCGTGTACTTGAGTTTAATCTTGTTACTTCTAATTTTCTTAAAAGCTTAAAGACATATCCTTTCAACAAAGCATAGTAAGGTAATAAGTGAAAGTGCAGCTTGTTACCAGTGTTTTGAAAATAAAGCAGACCATTAATGTAACAGTGAAATTTAATGTTATTTCAAGTTTACATTTTCTCCATGTGACTTTTTAAAAGTAAATGTGAATAATGTGCAATAACATAAAGAAGTATAAAGTATATGTGTTGTGTGTACACACATTTTATTTTTAGGTGTCTTAGGTAAAATTATGTTGAAAACTATACTGGAGTCTGAAAATATTCTGATTTATAAGAAGATATTTTGGTGATGTTTGAAAAAATGGGAGTTTACTGACAATTTTGTTTTTGTATCATGTCCTCACTACGCTGTAATTTGAACTGGTTTGGTTCAGTGAATGCCATCACCATTTCCATTGAGAATTTAAAAATCACCACTGTTTAACATGCAGGCTTCCAAAGGCTTATAAAAAATCAAGACCCTTGGATCTAGTTAATTTGCTGCTAACATGAAACTCTTTTGGTTCTCTTATTTTTGCCAGATAATTAGCCACACATCTAAAGCTTAGTCTTAAATGGTTTAAGTGTTACAACTTTTGATTAGCAGTGCCGTTGCTTGTGAAGAAAGATTTGTGAATGGAAACAAAAATAGTCCGTACTGGTGTAAGAACAATACCTAAAAACTTGTAAGCAAGATAATAGAGAAAAACTTTTAAAGATGAGACGTTAAAGCCTGACTTTGCTATAGATTTATATAGCTATAGGAAGCCTAGTGATTAAGTTGCTTATCAGCTTTTAATTTTAGAGCAAATCATTCTTTTATGACTATAATCTTGCTGTTTTTCCATCTTTGAAGAGATCTTATATCAGAATGTGGGTAGCCACTCTGACAAATTCTTGTTGGTTGGTAGCTTTAAAAAATGCGTAATGTGAAGACAGGAAAGGACAAAATAGTTTCATTTGGTGGTAGCACTCTGGTTCTTAAGTTAGGTATTTTGAGAATACTTTCCCAACAAAACAAAATCACGCATATCCTGCCACCTGGAGACAGCCATTACTAATACTTAAGTGATTATACAATCATTTTTTTCTGTATATTCATGTATATATGTTCCTTAAAAATTTAAATTTATACTGTGCATACTCTCAAAGCCTTTTAACTTAGTAATTCTGTCATGGATTTGTAGAATGTTCCATTGCCCCAGAAAAAGGACAGTGATTTGATTACTTTGTAATGCTGCAGATGAAGATTACATGCAGTTATTATGAGTCCTTTCCAATTCGTTGGGTTATTCATGAATGTTTAAATATTGTTGGCATTAGAATGACATGTCTAAGCAAATGAAACAGTTATATTTATTTAGCATAGACAAGCTTAACATGGTAGATATTCTCTTCAAAAATCATCTTAAACATTTGCATTTGGAAGTATGTGTTAGATAGTTAAACAGAATGTGTAAAACTATATTAGTAGTTAACTTCGTCACCTTTCTATTTCCCTTATAGTTTGGAAAAGAAAGATGAACTTTTCAGTTTTTATAGTTCCCAAACAGTTGCTCTCTTTAGAGCAAATTAGTAACATCTGCAAAAAAAAAAAAAAAAAGGGTGGGTACTTCCGGTTTGTCACTTAGTTGTCCTTAAATTTGAGCACTCATGTGACTTCCGTCACATCAAAAACTTAATATTTCATGAATGGTTCACCTTTAGCTCTGAAATTTACCATGTTTAGTATTATGGTGGGCTTAGAATGTACAACTCTTTTTTTGACAGTTTTTTGAGAATTTTGGTGAAAAATTTAGCTGAGGTCAGTATATAACTTATAAACCAGTGTATTGATATTTTTGAAACATTTTTACGTATGAAGTTAACTGCCATCTTTGAGCATAACTACATTTAAAAATAAAGCTGCATATTTTTAAATGAAGTGTTTAACAAGGATTTATATTTTTCATTTTTAAAAACTAAAAATATTTCCTCTGTTGCATGTGGATTCTTGTCTGTCCTTATAATGGTGAGAGATTTTGTTTGTTAGAATGGAGCAAAGCTTGTCATGGTTTTAGTGTTTCGGTTTGCCAGATCTGTTCACTGTAATGAAATGTTTAGGTGTGATTTTCTGTAGCCTATCACTTATTTGGTGTCGTTTATATGCACCTTTGAGATTTTCTGCCTACTCTGTCCAAATGATATCCCACGTTTACAAATGCCCTTTCAAGTTTCAATTTTCTTTTTCCATTAAATTGCCCTCATGCCCTAATGAGCAGTTTATAAGTGTGTGTATACATGTGTTTGTGTGTGGGGGTGTGTTTGTTGTACGTGGGTGAATTAGACTTTCAAAAGTGTTAGACTCCAGCTTTAGAGATTAACTAGTTTGATTCCGGCAAACATTTCTCATTGGAATTTCACAGTTCATTGTAATGAAAATGTTAACCCTGGATGACCTGTGACATACAGTAATGAATCTTGGATATTAAGGAATTTGTTAGTATCATCTTGATGTATGCTTTAATGAGTTCTTTTCAAAGTTGTGCATTATAAGCCAAAGTTGGCATATTGGAAATGTTTATATAATAATGTTCCATTTGGCTACTGATGGACATAAAAATAGAAATGCCTTCCTATGGAGAGTATTTTTCCTTTAAAAAATTAAAAAGGTTAATTATTTTGACTATTTGGTTTTAAACTTTTTATTCATCTAACAAATATTTATCAAGTCTCTGCTATATAAAACTGGTGTTTGGAGTAGAATAGTGATCAAAACAGACACACCTATCCTTGCCTTTGAAGACTTTACACTCCAGTAGAGGAAAACAGACTTTACTAAAATAATTGTAAACGGTGGTACATGTTGTGAAATATGAGATGCTAATGATCATCAAACCTTCCATATACACCCTAAATATCCACCCCCTTGGAGTTAGATGAGGCCCATGTAACTTGTTCATGCCAATGAAGTACCAGTGAAAGTGGTTGACACGCCAAGTAAAGGCAATGAAAGAAATTCACAGTATTGTCTGGTTTCTCTCTTCTCCTCCTACAGTGACCAAGGATTTGACATGTTCTAGATGTGCAGCTGTCAGCCTGGGTCTTGACTGACTCCTTGAAGAAGCAGAACTCCCTCAAATTCTCCCTTCCCCAACATTGAACTTGCTAGATGTTAGCATGGACAAGAAATAAACTATATTTACACTGATACTTTGGGACAGTTTATTATCATGGCAGAAGTTATTATATCCTGACGAATATAGTGCTTTGGAAAAATCAGGGAAGGGTTTCTTGAGCAACAAAGAGGAAGTTAAAAATGAAGCAAAATGAAAAGTGGCATATTTAAAAAAACATGATGTAATAAATTCTCAATTGCAAGTCATTCACTGAACACTTGATAGGTGTCAGGCACTGTTCTAGACACTTGGGATACAAGTAGGTGAACAACAGATCCTTGCCCTCATGGAGCTTATGGTCTAGCAAGGGAAAATAGACAATAAGCAATCAGGGTGGGGGGATGTGGAACAGTTAGGTAAGGGAGATCAGGACTGCAGGGTGGAGAGACTACAGTGTTGAATAGGGTGGTCTGGAATAGGCCTCATTGGGAAGGTGAAATTTGAAGACTACTGAAAGAGTAGATTAGGATCTTTCACCCTTTTAACCAGCAAGATGCACTCAGAATCCTTTATAAAATTTTATTCTCACCTTGTACAACTTTGAACATTAATTTCTGAGTTTTTAAGATGATTGTTGGTGTATCTAGGGAGAATTTTTAAGAATACCATCCAGAATGGTCACAATGTTCTAAACCATTTTGTTTTCTTTCTTTCTTTTCTTTATTAGAAATGGTTCTCACTGTGTTGTCCAGGCTGGAGTTAGTGGCATAATCATAGCTCACTGTAGGCTCAAACTCCTGGGCTCAAGTGATCCTCCTGCCTCAGCCTCCCAAGCAGCTGGGACTACAAGTGTGTGCCACCATGCCTGGCAAATTTTTTTATTTCTGTTTTTTAGAGACAGGTCTCACTATGTTTCCCAGACTGGTCTTGAACTGGCCTCAAGGGATCCTCCTGCCCCAGCCTCCTAAATTGCTGGAATTACAGGCATGAGCTATTGTGCCTGGCTCATTTTATTTTCTAAATTGTTTTGGAAAGAGATCTGTACAATTTGTTGCTCTTCATTCTCAGAGATAAGTTTATTTTTAGATTTTAAATTTTAAAGTTAAAAAGATTTAATTTTTCTTATACTTTTTAACATGGGGGTGTGTGTATTTTAAAAATACTATCACTTTTCAGAAGAAGTTAAAGTTCTGTCATGGCCTTAAACATTTCTGTAAAGCTGAAAGGAAATGTCATTTATGATTTATTGATGGGAAACAAGTTATAAATTTTGAGTTACTTGAGAAACAAAAGGGATGAGATTTATAGCCTAGTGCTATATGTTTTAATTCTTAACCCGTAAGCAAAATCTCTGGAAAAGTACCAATATCTAAATAGCGAAAGACATATTTTTTCACAAAGAGGAAACCTCCTCTCACCTCATCTCAAAGTTCAAGAAGTTTAACTTTGTGATCAAGGAAAAATAGTGTAATTAAATTAATTTGCTACAGTAGAAATTTGTAACTATTATCAAGGCATTATTAATTTTTTGCTAGTGATCAGTTTCTTCCATCAGGGCAGGTCTATACAATTGGGCATGAAATTTTGAAGGAAAATGCTGACTATTAGCTTTTCCTCTTTTAATTCTTTTAAAATAGATTTTGAGCAATGTTAAAGACATTTTCCTGGGCCATTTGTATTCTTAGTTTTAAAAGGATTTTTTTTTTTTTTTTTTTTGACATTTCACTTTGCTTTAGAAAAGATTTAAGGTAGCTGAATGAGTTTCCCTGGTGTGAGAAAAATTGTCATGTAAATTTAGAAAAAAGTATTGTGTATATCCTTTGGTCTTGGCTTAAGAGTTAAAATTTGCTAACAATGTGTCTTGAACCTCATTGGAATTTGAAAGTACTTTCAATAGTATTTTGAGCGGGTCCTTTAAACATGATAAATAGGCCTCAAACTTAATTTTCAAGGAAATTAGCCATGCTTTTACTGTTTACTCTTCTTGACATACATGAGAGGGAAAATAATTTAATTAGTTATGTGTTCCTATTTAATGATATACACAGTTAAATGTGTATATACAGTTAAATGTTAAATGATATACAGTTAAATGTGTATATCATTAAATACACAGCAAATACACAGCAAATGTGACCTGTGAAACTTAGCAAAAATGCATTCTGTAAATTACCAAGTATACTAATACTCTCTAGTTACTAAAACTTAGAGAGCTAAGGTAGTCCAATTAACTGATGTTAGAACACATCATGACATGTGGGAAGAAACTATTAGCAAATTATAGTTACGTTTATACCTCGCTTTTCAACTATAATTATGTTTTTGAACTGAGATCTAATTTTTTAATCCTTATTACCCATAAGGAAGAGAAATGTATTTAAATTTCACAAATGCATATGAAAATTACCGAACTTCTTAGTTTTATTCACTATTTCCATGAAAATATCATTGGTGAGGAAGCCCAACATTTTACATGACTATCTTTAACAAGGAAACTACAAGTGGTTCTTTAAGTAATTAATTAACTAATACTTTGTTTACTGGGAATGGCCATGATAATTCACATGAATAGTACATGGGCCTCTTAGGATTATTAGTACTGTATATTACATGAATGTTCAAAAGGAAAAATAACTTTCAGCCTTTGGTAAAAGAATAGGTATAAGGTAAAATTTCCCTTTTGCCAGACTTAGCAGACACTATTTAATGTGCTTAGCTGTCCTTGGAGAAGACCGAAGCCGTTGTTTCTATAAAAATCCAATACGGTTAAAACAAAAATATCACTTTGAACATGATTACTGAGGGTAAAATTTTGGGTAGGAGGCACCTGAAAGCCTCAAGCAACTTGAATCTTTCTCAAGAAAGTTAAACACAGTTCTACCCAAAAAGAAACAGAAGACATTTCAAATCCATAGGAATTCTGTGATGTCAGCTCACCTACCTGGAGACCAAAGCAAAGAAGCACCAAGAGAAAGGCAGCTGAAGTAAGAATAGAAAAGAAAGTAGGAAGAAAAAAGTATGGAAAGAGCCCAAACTAAATCTGGCTGTCGGAGGCTGCTAGAAAGAGGCAGGAATATAATATTGTTCTGAGCTGGCAGGATGTGTCAGACACTGTAGTAGGCATTTCAGAAGCTTGACCCACCCTTCAGGGTAGGATTTTATCTCATGTTAAGCAAAAAAATGGAAAGTCATTGTATTTAAATTATGTAGGTTTCTCTCACAACTAGTAAGCAGGGAACTGGATTTGAACCCAGGGCAGTCTGTCATTTCTATGATACTATGCAGAGCACCTCTTAAACAGAATCAAATTTACAAAGCAAACAAAAAACAAAAGGCTGACACAACTCACAGGTAACAGAGTCATGCCAATATTCTTTATTACTAACAGAGGAAAAGCAAACTTCAGTGCAAGGTATAAATCCAGCCAAATGAACAGCAAAGAAGAGAAATTATTAACAATTATTCAAGTTATAGAAGAGAAAATAACTATGCATCTTGCGACATTCTAGACAGGTAAGATGTTGACACATTTTTATATCAAGGCTCAAAATGAGAGCTCTCTGACATGCTAGTTTGGTGTAAAATCCATTAAATAAATGTATACTTTATTTTTGCTTGAACTAGGATGCCTAGACTGTTTGAAGTGATTGGTTCTCAGTGAAGCAGCCAACCAGGCATCTAACAAGTATGTGTTGCATGCCTACTGTTTCAAATTGGAATTACAGTAGTATAGAAGTCAGAAAACGCCATAGATTTTACCTTTTAGAGCGGGGAAAGAGATTTCATAGAGGAGAAACAAGTGTGATGGCTTTATGGTAGCAAGAAACGTAGTGATTTAGGAGACCATAAGAAGAGAAAGGCGAGGGCAGAGGTGACGGGACCATGGTGAGAGATAAATTTTGGAGAAGTAGGCAGGGGAACTTCTGGTTTCAGCCAAGGTGGAATAAAACCACTAAAGCCTGTCTCTGGACCAGATGCAAAAAGTAGCTTCATAAGAATTTTGAAAAGTCAACAAAAGAAGGCAGATTGTGAAGCAGAGTCAAAACTTAGAAAAGCAACCTGTATGTGGGAGAGTTTCTTCTTCTTCTTCTTCTTTTTTTCCTATTCTCTTAACAACTTGGCCCCAAAGACAGGCCCCACTTGTGGAGCAGCACAGCGGTGGGGACATGAGCAGCTAAACGGAGATTCAAGCTTTCTGGTCAGATGAACCGAGAAAAGATTCTCCTGTGGGCCAGCAGGAATAGGGGCTGGAGGTGGGGAGAGCCGAAAAAGGTGATCCTCAAATTCCGTTTGAACTTCCACAAGTGGGCTCGGCTCAGCCCTGAGCTTGGATGCACAGACTTGGAAAATGAAACTGAGATTGGAGTCACCACTCACGACAGATAAGGCAGAACTTGCAGTCTGAGCCCGAGTGGATTGCCTGAATCAATCAACCAATCAATCAATCAATCAAACATTTTTAGAAAATTCTAACAGGATCCAGAGTCTATGCAACACAGTATCCAACATTACTTAACTAGGAAGAACCAGGAAAATGTGACCAATTCCCAAAGAAAAAGAGAATCAAGAGATGCCAACCGCAGGATAAGCCAGATGTTGGATATCAGATTTCAAAACGCTATTATAATTATACTTTACAAGGTAAAGATAAACACTTGAAATGGATGGAAAGATAGATGTTCTCATCAGACAAACAAATTATTTTTTAAAAAACCCACGTGGAAATTTTGTAACTAAAAAGCACAATATCTGAAATAAAACACACACTGGATGGACAACAGAAGAATGGCAACAGAGGGAAGAGTCAGCAAACTTGAAGACAACTTGATAGATACTCGATTTTAATCATGCCTTTAGACTCCTAAAGGTGGGTGAGGCTTTGAAAAGCAAAATATATCTGATTATACTTAGCTATAAGAAGCTTCAATAAAATACTAATCCAAGTGCATTATGTGGCTCCCCCAGATACATATGAAGAAGTTCCTGCTGTTTGCCAGTTACGTTGAGTAAGGACTCAGCATCATCACAGGTCCCACTATGATGATTATGAGAATTTTCTGTTACAGTGTTATATAGGCTTAATATGTAAAAAATGTTTCAAATGCCCTTTCTGTGGCTTACAATGTCCAAGGTTGGTATTGACAAAGAAAACTTTTCTCTCTCCAAACGTCTTGGAAAAGAAAAAAAAAGAAAAAAACAGTTTTCTAGGTGGGTCCATTAAGTTGTGTACCTGCAGGAAAAGCAATTTTGAAACATAGCAGAATCATCACTACATGTAATAATTACCAAGCTCATCCTCAGAGTCAGTACTTAGTAATTGCTTTGCTCACGTGCTCCTGTTAACTCTTTGATTCAGCGTCTGCAATGGGACTTCTTCCTAAATGTGATGTTATTACAGAGATGTCATACAAAGATTGATTTGTCATGTAGACACAGTGCATGCTTTTCAATGTTATAACAGGAAAAAAAATACAATATTCAATGCTGTGAGTATCTAGGAATCTGGTGTGAAAAAACATTAAGGTAAGTTCAGAGAAAAATTGAGCTGGTATTATGTTTGGAGAACTGACTTCCTGATGAAAGAAGAGAATTTCAAGGCTTTAGAATACCTCCTAATGTTATATTAGAAGCATATTACTCTTAAAAGGTAGTATAAATTTTTGTAATGGCAATAATTCTAGGTTTAAGAGCTTAACAAGTGTTGCCATTGAATTCTCATAATGTAGCAAGTACAATTATATCCATCTTATATATGAGGAGCTGAAGTGCAGAAAGGTTCAATAACTTGTTGAACACAGCAGACCTAGTAAGTGGCAGAGCTGGGATTTAAATCTACATCAATTTGATTGCCAAGCCCGGGCCCTTAATTACTGTGTTATATATGTTACTTCCTGTAAAAACTTAATGAGACTTTTCATTTTCTTTAAAGAGCATAGTTTTCAAACTAGAATGGGCAGAATAATGGGGTAAGTAGTGGTTCTCAAGATTTTTGGTCTCAGGACTCCTTTATACTCTTAAAATTTATTGAGGACCTCAAAGAGCTTTTGTTATTGTTATTTACCATGCAAGAAATTAAAACCAAAACATTATTATCTGATAAATAATTTTAAAAATTTTCAAATAACAATAATAAACTCATTACATGTTAACATAGATAACAGAACTCATGCCTGTAATCCTAACACTTTGGGAGGCCGAGGCAGGAGGATTGCTTGAGTCCAGGAGTTCAAGACTAGCTTGAGCAAGAACGAAACCCTGTCTCTACAAAAACATAGAAAAATTAGCCCAGTGTGGTGGCATGCACCTGTAGTCCCAGCTACTGGGGAGGCTGAGGCAGGAGGATTGCTTGAGCTCAGGAGTTTGAGGTTGCAGTGAGCTATGATGATAACCATTGTGCTGTAGATGTGGCGACAGAGCAAAACTCTGACTTCAAAACAAAACAAAACAAAAACAGCAGAAAAACCCATAAATAATGTTTTAGTGAAAATAACTATATTTTCCAAAGCAAAAATTTTAGTGATAAAGGGTAGTTTTTTAGGGCTTTTTTACATTTTTTTCTTGAATGCTTGGATTTTTTTTTATTTGAGAGTATTACAGGGATATAAACACTTTGGTTACATAAATTGCCTTTGCACCCCACAAGTCAGAGCTACCAATGTGCCCATCCCCCAGGCCGTCTGCACCGCATCCTTTAGACATGAATTTACCCATCCCTTCCTCCCCTCTACTACCTGCCTGACACCCTATGAATGTTACTTATATGTACTCACTATTAAACTGGTACTAATCAAACAGCTGGATTTTCATATATGCTTCTGCATGTGATCTGTTGTGATCTGTTGTTTTGGTGATACCGTATGAAGAAAATATGGTCTCCCACACACAAGTAATTAGAAAAGGGCGGTACTTCAAAAGCCTTTTCAGATAACTGTAGATATTCTTATTTAATACTACCAAACTGGCCATGTTGTAATTTTTTAAAGGTTAGTTGCACTATGGAATGGAAAACCCTCAATGAACTTTTCGTACTGTGTTTCATTCAAACCCATTGGTTTTTCCTATTCTTTGAATAAGTCTTTGACCCATGCAGGATTTTGTGACATCATCTGGGGATTATTTGGAAAATACTGGTTCACTGAGTTGTGCAGATCTTCCCAATGTGGACGCATTTCAGTGTACAGTGCAAAAAAGAAAAATCATGTTTGTTAATATCACCACTGAGCTCACCAGAATATCCTTTAAATATTGGGAAGGTGTCAAGTTCATGCTGGCAGGTGCAAGATTTTGAAAATATTAATTTCCACTTAAAAGCCTGAATTTTATCACTGATAACAAATAATGTTAATTGTTTTCCTGAAAGGGTCTCAGCATCCCATAGGGGCCATGGCCACACGTTAAGGATCACTGGTTTAAGAGGCTTGATCAGAGAGAAATGAGTAAGAGAACGTTTACCTTTTAAAAGGCCCAAACGTATTAATTTTCAAAGTGCTGAAGGAATTAAAAAATGAGGCCTCAGAATCACTAGCAGTAATCTCTGACAAATTAAGAAAAATAGGAGAGAGTTCAGACACGCAGAAATGAGAAAATATTGCCTTAACTCTCCAGAGGGATGAATTCTGGGTAAAGAAGCCCAGTATGTTTAACATTGATTCCCAGAAAAAGTCTTTAATATATTTGGTAGCAGGTAGTTTAAGAACATTAGGAAATAATTCAGTGATTACCGGATGTCATTGGGGGCTAGGTAGGTCATCTCAAATTTCATTTTTCCTTTGTGATCGTCGGGCACAATGCTTTACGTGATGCACATACTAAACTGTTTGAGTAACCATATAAAACAGTTGAATAATAATCTGTATAGTGTATTGCTTGTGCACACTGCACAAATTTCATTTGCATAAAAACCGGTTGTAGACTACCAATTCTGTGGTATGCAAAACGTGTTAGGCAAAGGGCAGTTCTGAAAGGCACGTGTGAGGAAAACTGAAAGAATTTGCCTTGAGAACATCGTCCAAGGGTATTTTCAAGCGTCGTAAAATATTCGAAGTCCACCTTGTGAGAGAAGGTAGCACGGGATTATGGGAAGCGTGTAGCTCAAGGAATGTAGAACAGGAGTGCTCATCCTGGTTTCACCGTCAACTTAATGGGTGTTTTATTAAGTTACTTCATTTCTAGACCTATTCTTGCTTTATTTATTTATTTAAGGTTTTAAAGATTTGTATTTTTTTTTTATTTCAGCGTGTTATGGGGTACAAATGTTTAGACTGCGTATATTGCCTTTGCCCCACCTGAGTCAGAGCTTCAAGCGTGTCCATCTCCCAGACAGTGTGCACCGCACCCATTAGGTGTGGATATACCCATCCCCTCCTCCCTCCTCCCATCTGCCTGACACCCAATGAATGTTACTACTATATGTGCACTTAAGTGTTGACCGGTTAGTACCAATTTGATGGTGAGTACATGTGGTGCTTTAGACCTATGCTTTGTATCTACGATATTTTAAAGGCTAGATAAGATCTTCTCTAAGGCCCCTGAAAAGGATGGAGTTGTACTGTCTCACTCCAAGGAACATCATTAGAACTTAAGAACAGAATTTGGAGAGACCAAGTTTGCTTCATGATGAGAAACTTTCTGGCCTTGTGCCATCTGATACTGTAGCCACTAATCACGTGTGGCTACGGAGCACTGGAAAGTGAGATTTGCTGTGAGTGTAAATTACAAACCGGATTTTGAAGACCTAGTATGAAAAGCAGAAGGCAAAATCTCTTGATAATAATTTTCTATATTGATTACATGTTGAAATGAAAGTATTTTAGATATATTGGATTAAATTAATGTATTTTAAAATTCATTTCACCTGATTCCTTTTACTTTTAAAAATATATGGCTACTGGAAAATTTAAAAGTACATATATGGCTTGCATTATATTTCTATTGCACAGGGCTATTCTAGCTAATAGAGTTTCCAACAAAAGAAAAATAACTTGAAAAGGAACCTAACCTTACTTTTAATTTTTACCTTTTGAGGTATGCAGGCAGGGGCTGGGTCACAGTTCTGACAAGAGAGCCTTACAAACCACTCTACTTGGTATGCGTCTGGTCTATATCTGTGTTCTCAGTCTGTGCTCAGAGGAAGGCTGGGGCTTTTTGTTAGTCCACTTGTGTTGCTGTAAAGAAGATGCCTGAGGCTAAGAAATTTATAAAGAAAAGGGTTTTATTTATCTTACAGTTCTACAGACTGTACAGGAAGCATTGCGCCAGCATCTGCTTCTGGTGAGGGCTTCAGGAAGCTTCCGATCAAGGCAGAAAGACGAGCAGGTGTATCACGTGTCAGGAGAAGAAGCAAAGAGGGAGAAGGTGGTGCCAGGTTCTTTTCAATAACCAGCTCTCGCGTGAATTAACAGAGTGAGAACTCACTCATTATCGCAGAGAGGGCGTCAGGCCATCCATGAGGGCTCTGCCCCGATACCCCAAACACCTCCCACTTGGCCTCACCTCCAACACTGGGGACCAGATTTCAACTTGAGATTTGGAGGGGCCAAACATGCCCTCTTAGGCCCCACCAGCACTGCTCCCAGCTTGTCAGTGGTGGTGGCGAGTGGAGGACAAAAAGGGGTGATGGGGGAACTGATCAGCATGTGTTAATTGAATGAATGACTGAGTGTACAAAGCATATGTATGTATTTCAGGTAAAGCGGATGATGGTTTAGGGTTCAGTTTTAGGGTCAGGCCACCAGTTTGATTCTCAGTGCCACTGCTTACTAGCTCTGTGACCTCACTTACCCACTCTTGTGCCTCAGTTTCTTCATCTGTAAAATGTGGGGTTTGCATGAATGATTTTGAATACAGTGCAGTATATTTCCCTAGAAATATGGCTTGGCACTAGACATATTTGATAATGCTATTGCATAAATCACGTCTTGCAAGACAAAACTACACACAACAAAAAACTCTTTATAAAATATCTCACCTATAAACAGGTTGTTAAACATGTTCTCACTTCCTTGCATTCTGTCACCACCTGTGCAGCATGTTTTTGGAGCAATTCTAGAGTACTTGTGATTAAAGCAGATTTGCACACTGCCCAGACTCCCTTAGCAACTTGACCTCATGGTAGGAGAACCATTTGTGGAACTGGAAACTTCATATTCAATAAGGACCTGGTAGGTGCAAAGTGATTCAAGGTGCTCTCTCTCTACTTCTGCCTTTTCTCATCCAAACATGACCCTGTCATCTGGCAGCATGGAAAGGGGACGTGTTTATCCCATACACCTGCTGTCTGACTCGCAGGATTCTAAAACTTAGGGCTAAATGGTGAGTCGGGATTACTTTTGTAACTCGGCACTCTTTGGCGGCCTATTATACTCCTCCAGCCAGCTCGCTCCCGTTCCCCAGATCTTCACCAGCCTGCTCAGTTCATCCCTCTCACCTTCTCTGTTCTCTCTCTCAGCACCTACTCTTGCCTTCTATGAATAGAAAAAATGAAGGCTATCATACTGCACGGTCTGCTTCCACTTCTTGTCCTTATCTCTCTTATCAACCAATCCTCTACCTCCCTTACCTGCCTCCCTCTCAGTTTATTTTTTTTTAATTAAAAAGAATTTTTTTTGAGGCAGGGTTTCACTTGGTTGCCTGGACTAGAGTTCAGTGGCATCATCATAGCTCATTGCAACCTCAAACTCTTGGGCTCAAGTGATCCTCCTGCCTCAGCCTCTCAAGTAGCTAGGACTATAGGCATCCACCACCACACCTGGCTAATTTATTTTATTTTATTTTTTGTAGAATCAAGGTCTTGCTGTTTTGCTCAGGCTGGTCTTTGACTCCTGGGGTCAAGCGATCCTCCTGCCTTGGCCTCCCAAAGTGCTAGGATTATAGGCGTGAGCCACTGCACTCAGCCTCTCTCTCATTTTAGAGGAAAAAATATTTCACTTCTTGTTTAAGGCTAACTTTTCTACTGTACTCTTATTCCTTTCTTTCCCAGAACAAACATCATATTTTATTGGATTATCTCTTATTATTTTTAACATTTTGCTCTCTTTTGAATCATTTCCTGGAGTTGAAAAATATTCTTAAATTCCTCCATCTTTTTTAAAATGAAGAAAGAAGAAAGCCTTCTCTATCTTGTATTCTGTTTATCACTCTCTGTTATTAAAATCAAGTTCAAAAAGGAAAGTCTACCTTTGTCTCTACTTCCTCACATCTCATTCATTTATTTTTCTATTCATAATATTTACTATTTTAATTTAGTTACAAATGCACATTCAAAAGCACATGTGTAAAATAATATATCAATTTGGAAACATTCTATAATGCCTCAAATTATCAATCAAGTATAACGGTAGAATATACAAATTTTCAGATATTTAGGGATTCAGAAACTTTATCTCCCATGCAACCTTTCTTAGAAATATATGGGAGAATATGTTCCACCCAAGAATAGGACATAGTATCTGGAAAAGGAAATAAAGAGCAGCAAAAGGAAGCCCTAGGTTATGTAGCAGGCATAGAAAAAAACCAGTCCTGATCACAGCAGAAGCGTGGAGTCCTCAGGGAGAAAAATTGCCAGGGGAAAAAAATATGAAACCAACATACTTGAGTGTGTGCAAAAGGTTATTGATAGGTAGGTGACAAAGATATTAGAGGATTTGGGGGGAAAATGTTAGTGGTACATTGAAAATAAAACAAATAAAAGTTGATAATTTCAATTGTTTGATTTTCAATGTACCACTCCAATTTCAACTCTAGGAAAAATGAAGTGTTGAACAAGACTTGATGTATGGAAGCTAAGTCCTCATCCACCATAATGGGAAGTCAATAGCTAATACCATAAACCTAAAATTGATGAATCAAGAGATAGAAGCATAATATTTAGCTAAAAATATGACAGCAAATACCAGAGAAAACACGAATAGTTAAGAATGGATTTGAGAGATTGCCTCTGGAGAGTAAGGCTAAAGTACAGAGTGGGGTGGAAGTAAGGATTCTTTTTTGTTATAAATATTTTACTATTACTAGGGGTTTTAAATTATGTACATGTGTTATTTTAATTAAAATAATTAAAACTTAGATATAAGATGTTGATGTCAGTGTTCTCTGTGATACACCAACAGTCTGCCTAGGTGATTTCTTCTATTCAGGCTAGTAACTGCTATTAATATTACTCTGTAACTAATATCTGGCTGCCCCACCAAAGTCTCTGTTTTCCCTGTAGCCCACTCAAGCGGATGCTGATTTTATCTTTACATTTCAGATAACTCAAGATTTGGTTGGGCTGGGGTGATAGGATAGGTATGGACCTTGCTGTTCATTATCACTTCCAGGTAATACACTCCCTCTTGTTCTAAAGAAAACCACGTCTCCTCTGAAGCTTATTAGAGACCATTAGACTTCACAATCCAATACTCCATGTTGCAATTTCCTGGTTATATGCTCTTCTTCACAGATGACTTTAGTGTCTGGTTTACTGTTTTCCTACCCACCTCTTAATCCTGTTGTGATTCCTAGTAGATTATTTACCAACACCTTGGCCCCACAGTTCCATGACTCAATCACTTCCATTGATATTTTCCCTTCCTCTCCAGCTCCCGCTATCATAGGCTCAATTCTGCCATTTCCAATTATCAATTGTCTCCCAAACTTTTGTTTTTGAGCATCTTTCTCTCTGTCACCTCAAATATTAAATAGTTCTAAGTCTTTTAATATGTTAAAAGATGTAAAAGAAAGCATAAAAGTAATGAAGAGAGAAATGGAAGAGACAAAAAAAGATACAAATAGAAGTTATAGTGCTGAAAAATATAATATCTGAAATAAAAGTGGATGAGGTTAACAGCAAGGTAGACACTGCAGATGAAAGGTTAGGGAACTCAAGAGCATAGCAACAGATATTATCTAAAATAAAGCAAGGTGTAAAAAGTCTGAAAACAAAAATGACTAGTGCTTCAGTGAGTTGTGGGGCAATGTCAAGACGCAGGATAGGTGTCACAAAGCAAGAAGAGTAGGGAGAGCTGAAAAAATACTCAGAGAATTAATAGCTGTAAGACTTCTTTGATGAAAATTATAAGCCCATGGATCAAGAAGCTCAAGGAAACTCAAGAAGAATAAACACAAAGAAAACCACACCAAGGTACATCACAATTGAATTGCTGAAAATCAGTGACAAAGAGAAAAATCTTTAAAAAAAAGGCAGAGTGTGTGTGTGTGTGTTTATGTGTCAGGTGGGGAGGAATGTGACACTGTCTCAGTCCATTTTGTGATGCTATAACAGAATACCTGAGTCTGCATAATTTTTAAAGAACAGAAATTTTATTTCTTACAGTTCTAGAAGCAGGAAGTCTAAGATCCAGGTGCCAGCAGGTTTGGTGTCTGATAAGGGTCCAGTCTCCACTTCCAAGATGGCTCCTTAAATGCTGCATCCTACAGAGGGGAGGAACACAGTTCCTTACATAGCAGAGAGTTCAAGAGTCAAGAGAACCCACTCCCAGGATCCCTTTCATTAAGGCATTAAGCCCACTCATGAAGGTGTGGATCCCTCATGGCCTAATTACCTCTTAAAGGCCCCACCCACCAATATCATTACATTGGCAATTAAATTTCAACATGAATTTTGAAGGGGACAAACACTCAAAGCACAGCAGATAGCTTACAGAGAAACAAAGGTAAGAGTGACAACAGGCTTCTTCTCATACACGGAGTAGGCTGCATGGCAATGACATGATATCATTAACCAGCTGAAAAAACAAAGGTCAACCTAACGATCTAAATCCAGTGAAAATAACTTTCAAAAATGAAGGGGAATAAAGACAATTTCAGAACAAATAAAACTGAAAAAAATCCATTGCCAGCAAACCTACAGAAGGAAAATGATATCATATTTGGATCTACGCAAAGGAATAAGGAACACCAGAAATAGAAAGATTATAGGCAAACATTTAAAAAAAATCTCATATTTTAGCCTTCTTAAGCATAATTGTATTAGTTAAGATTTTCCAGAGAAAAAATACAATTTCCCAGACCCAACTGAATGTGCATGTATGTATGTAAAGACAGATAGATACAGATTTATTTTAAGGAATTGACTCACACAATTGTGGAGGTATACAAAATCCCAAATCTGCAGGGTAGGCTGGCGGGCTAAAGACCCAATGAACAGTTGCAATTTTAGTCTAGAAGTAGAGGCTGGAGTCCCAGGAGAGCCAGTGGTGTAATTCCAGTCCGAGGCTGAAGACTTGAGAACTGGGAGGGCTGATGGCATAAGCTCCAGTTCAAGGTCAGGAGAAGATCATTGTCCCAGTTTGAAAACAGTCAGGCAGAGACCTAATTCCCCCTTCCTACCCTCTCCCCTTTATTCTATTCTGGCCTCCAACAAGTTGGATGAGGCCCACCCACATTGGGGAGGGCATCTGCTCTACTCTGTCTAGCTATTCAAATGTTAATCTCATCCAGAAACGCCCTCACAGACCTCTCAGAATAGTATTTTTTTGAGGCAGGGTCCTGCTGTATTGCCCCAGCTAGAATGCAATGTCATCATCACAGCCCACTGCAACCTCAAACTCCTGGGCTCAAGCGATCCTCCTGTCTGGGTCCAGAGTAGCTGGGACTACAGGTGCGCACCACTGTGCCTCACTAATTTTTCTATAACATTTTTTGTACAGACGGGATCTCGCTCTTGCTCGCGCTAGACTAGAATATTTAACTAAACATCTGGGCCCCTCGTGGCCCAGTCAAATGGACACATAAAATTGTCGTAGGCAGTCTGCTGGCAGAATTCCTTCTTGCTCAGGGGGAAGTCAGTCGTTCTAGTAAGGTCTTCAACTGATTGGATGAAGCACACTCACACTAAGGTAGGTAATCTGCTTGACATCCTTGTTAACAATGTATAATTGAATCAATATGGGACCAGGTGGCACTACCCAGCATACATTAAAACATAAGCCCTTATTAGGTTGTGAGTTTGAAAAGATCTATTGTCAGCATATAATACTATACTTTAATACTTTTTACAGGGATATTTAGTTATGAGTTAAGCACATTTAGGGGAACCAAGAAACCTTGTCACAAGGTTTCCCACATCGTGGGTAAGATGGTAGCTTATGTATAGGTTTTTGAAGCTTTTCCCAGAATTGGAAATGGCCAAGAGACATTAAAAAAACAAAAAACAAAATACCCCCAACTAATTTGTTTTGAAACCAGGGAATGGTGCCAATCACATTCCACAAAATTCAAAGAATTTCTATTAGATATGGTGCAATGAGACCAGGCTGAAGTGACCGAGAGAAGAAAGGAAATCCTGGACACCCTACTGGAACCCCTTAATTTAAATGGAGAAGGGTTAAGACAGGGTGGGAGATGTGGCTATGAAAGTGTGACACACAGCCTCTGACAACAAGTAAGTAGGTTGGGAATTTTCTTTGATCTGTCGTCTTAGTAACTTAGAGCTTCACAATCATGGCAGATGAGAATTTTCCTAGACAGGAGTAGTATCAGCACTCACTTTCCCATCAGGAGAATGGGAGACTGTTCCCAATGGGTGGATGTGCCAGGAGTGGTTATCCAGGAGCAAACTGGACATGGAAAACTGCCTTCCTATGACAGAGGATGAAATACTGAGTTCAATAACAAAGACAAATTCCCTCATCCTCACCTGATCCTGGGTAGGTCTGACCTCAGTTCTCTCCAATCTTCTTTAGATTTCTTTTGGAGTGGTTTGAGAAAATACACCATCAGCCCTTCAGCTGGATAGAAGAGGGGTTTTCAAGTGGTGCCCAGGATCAGTGAGGAGCCTCAGAACTCATCCACACTATTTGGGGTAAATATTAGGTCTGGTGTTTACCTCCATATTTCTAAATACTATGTCAATACTCTCTTTTATTTTTTTAATTTTAGAAATTATATTGACTTCCTATTTTGGTAGATGCTTGTTTAGCATGCATGTCTCTCAACTTATCCCTTTATAATCCTCTGGTATTGTCACATCACAGTTTTTAGTTAAATCATTATTAAATATTTGCATCACTGTACTAAATAGATACTGCACTTTGCTTCGCCAAGTAGTGTGCTGATCGTTTCCTTTCTCTTTCAACTTTTTGTTTTCCTTAGTTAGTAATTTTCTGATTTAAATTTTCATTTGTTCCTTTCCTTGTACCTTATACTCTTTGCTAATTTTTCTTCTTCCTTTCAGTATAATGTTCCACATGGTCAAATCTGGCAGGTATCTATCCATTCCATTGATTTTCCTGAAGACATTTCTTTCTTTCTTTCTTTCATTTTTTTTTTTTTTTTTTTTTTTTTTTGAGACAGAGTCTCACTCTGTTGCCTGGGCTAGAGTGCCATGGCGTCAGCCTAGCTCACAGCAACCTCAAACTCCTGGGCTCAGGTGATCCTTCTGCCTCAGCCTCCAGAGTAGCTGGGACTACAGGCATGTGCCACCATGCCCGGCTAATTTTTTTATATATATATATTTTTAGTTGGCCAATTAATTTCCTTCTATTTTTTAGTAGACACAGGGGTCTCGCTCTTGCTCAGGCTGGTTTCGAACTCCTGACCTTGAGGGATTTGCCCGCCTCAGCCTCCCGGAGTGCTAGGACTACCGGCATGAGCCACTGTGCCCGGCCCTGAAGACATTTCTTTGATTTTCTCTGGTTATTCCCTAAACCCACTATCCTGATGTCATCCTGCGACTTCCCTTTGCTTTTCTCCTGTGTCAGATTCCCTATTTCCTGGCTACCATATCTTTTTCTTTCTTGGTTTAACCCCTATTTTAGTGATACTTGTAATTCTGAAGCTTCCTGTGAAAAGAAACAGAGAAAATGATTTTTTTTTGAGATTTTGCATGTCTGAAAAGATCTTTTTTCTATTCTCATACCTGTTTAAGTTAAGGTATTGACTTCTAGGTCTCTACCCTGAGAATTTGGAAGACTTGTTCAATTTGTCTTCTTTAATTTCTTTAGAAAATACTTAAATAGCAAATATTATGTACTAGACACTGTTCTGAATACTTCATAAACATGAACTCACCTAATCCTCATCACAGCACCATGAGGTAGGTACCATAATTAATGCCATTTTTTCCCCGTGAGGCATCGACTGCAAGGTCACGTTGCTGGTGGGCAGTGGAGTCAGGATTCAAACCCAGGTAGCTAGGCCCCCAGCCGTCACACCACGTAGCCGCCTCTGATGTAACTGCTGTAAAGTCCAATGGCATTTGGATTTCTGTTCCTTTTATGGGACTTGGTTTTTCTCTCTGCAAGCTTTTGCGGTCTTCTTTTTATTTTTGATGTACTAAAATTTTATGATCATGTGTCCTAGGGATCTTTTAAAATTTATTTTGTGTGATAAATAGACCCTTTTAATTTATAGTTTTGTGCCCTTTAATCCTGGGAATTAAGTGTATTCTCTGTGTGTGTGTGTGTATAAAATAATTTCCCTCTCATCATTTTCTCTGTTTTCCCTCTGTGTAGCTCTTCTGGATTGATACCTCTTTTTTTTTTACTTTTTCGCACCTGAGCCTTTGGCATTCATCAACACTCACACGTCCCTGCCAACATAGGCTTCATCAGGGCTGTACTGACACTTTAATTGCAAAAATCTTTTCTCTCCTTGTTCTACTTTCCTGGGGCAGGGGTGGCAGATTTTCTTGATTTTCTCTTCCAATTCTTCAATTGATTTTTTTAGAAGGCTTTATAGTTATATGTTCATTTCCAGGATCTCTGTCTTGTTTTCTGAATTTTTTTTAAGGTGGTTTCCTGTTGTTGATTTATAGACACAATATATTCTTTTGATTCTAAGAGGTGTAATTACAGTTTTTTAAATTTCAAAATTTCTTCTGCTTTTGTACCCTTTTTTCTCTTCAAATTCTTTTTTATAGTTTGCTTGTACCTCTATTTTTATATTAGTAGAAATGTTTTGGAGGTGCTTGGCTGTCCATTCGTACTGCAAGGCAAGAGATCAAAAATCTCAAGGCTGCATTTTTAGTTGTACTTCCCCTTTTGCAATATAGGACAACTGCACTTTCTGTGTCTTTTTAGGGTTTGGCAGAGTAAATGGACTTTCTTCTCATCTGTATCTCTCACTGCAAGCACTTACATTTCACTTTCTACTGTTCTTATAGGTGGTCACTATTCTTCCAGCCCTTTCCACCATCATATTTTTGTGGTTTACAAATGGCTCCAGCATTAAAGTTGGAATTTGTATTTCCGTTCTCATTTTCCTTGTTGTTTGGAGATTTCTGAGAGAAAAATTATATGGAATTATCTTGACTTTGCCATTTTATTTTATTTTATTTTATTTTAAGACAGAGTCTCACTCTGTTGCCCTGAGTAGAGTGCAGTGGTGTCAACCTAGCTCACAGCAACCTCAAACTCCTGGGCTCAAATGATCATCTTGCCTCAGCCTCCCGAGTAGCTGGGACTACAGGCATGTGTCACCACGCCTGGCTAGTTTTTCTGTTTTTAGTAGAGATGGCATCTCGGTCTTACTCAGGCTGGTCTGCAACTCCTGAGCTCAAGCAGAAGCCAACCCTTGCCTTGGCTTCCCAGAGTGCTAGGATTATAGGCATGAGCCACCATGCCGGCCAACTTAGCCATTTTAACTGAAAAGTCTGTCACTCCTTCTTGAAACTCTCTCTTTCTTGGCTTCTGTGACTCCACCGTCTTTAGGTTTGCCTTCCCTTCTTTCTTCTCTATGACACGTGTAAATGTTGGAGTTCCTCGGGCTGTGGTGTTTGGCTACCTAGTCATCTTCTAAACTTTTGCTCAAGATGTTCCAATCCATTCACAGGATGTTAAATACCTTCTGCATCCTGATGACTCCCAAATTTATATTTCCATTCTCTTTTTCTCCATAGAGTCTCCATCTTTTCCATTTTTCATATTATCTCAGACTTAACCTGTCTGAAACTTAACTCTTGATTTTCAGCCCTAGACCTTCCTCTCGTCTGTCACATCTCAGTAAATGGCAGCACTAGCCTCCCAGCTGCTCAGGCCAAAAGCCTCCTAATGTTTTCCACTTGTTTAACAGCCCCTTCCCCATTACATTTAATCCGAGATTCTTATTCCAAAAAATGAAAATGGGATTTTATAAAATCACCTATTAAAGAAAAAAAAGGATCAGGTTATGTTAACAAACAAAATCCAATAAGATGCTATCTAGAGAAGACATCTAAAATGAGGTAACAATAAAAGTTTAATCAGTATTTGTGGATTCAGCAAATCAATGAATCAAATTATTGAGTGTCTACCATGTGACAGACATTGTTCTAAAAGCTGGGTTAAAAATGTAAGAATTAACACAAGCAGATCATACAAATACAAACAAAGATAAGTCAGGGGTCCTAATTTCAACATAGGAATGTTTTATGTTCTTATAAAAATTAACAAGTAGGCCAGGTGCGGTGGCTCACGCCTGTAATCCTAGCACTCTGGGAGGCCGAGGCGGGCGGATCACTCAAGGTCAGGAGTTCGAAACCAGCTTAAGCAAGAGCGAGACCCTGTCTCTAAATAGAAAGAAATTAATTGGCCAACTTAAGATATATATAGAAAAAATGAGCCGGGCATGGTGGCATATGCCTGTAGTCCCAGTTACTCAGGAGGCTGAGGCAGAAGGATCCCTTGGGCCCAGGAGTTTGAGGTTGCTGTGAGCTAGGCTGATGCCATGGCACTCACTCTAGCCAGGGCAACAAAGTGAGACTCTGTCTCAAAAAAAAAAAAAAAAAAAAAATTAACAAGTAGGACAAACAGGAATACTGTTTTAGGGTTAACATTTATAAACCTCAATAAATGCATAACTGTAGTGAAATTATGTACACTGAACAACATAATGCAAAATCTATTTGTAATGTGTGAAAAAAAGATCTGCAGTGGGGGAACATTAGAATATTCCTTTGAGTCCTTAACTAACCAAAGAGACAAAAGTGTATGTGATTATAGAGAAATTGAACATAATTAATGAGATTTATTTGAATATATAACACATTTTATTCTTTGCCCCAAACCCTTCTTTTTAATACTTTATGTTCATAAGTAAATATATTTTATTTTTATCTATATTTATATCTTTTATCTATATGAATAAGTAAATATATTCATACAGATAAAAATCAAGCAAGGTGAAAACTGCAGTATTAATAGTGTTTTTTTCTGAATAGTGGTATTTCTAATTATCAATAGTTTTCTATTTACAGATGTTTTCTAATATTTCTACAATGGAGATGTATTGCTTGTATGATTAGAAAAAGGTAAAGGGGTGAGCTAACCGAGCTATGCTAAATGACGTAGTTGGAGAGATGGACCGTCCTCAGAGAGGTAGTGAGTAAGGAAGGAGGAAGTGTATACACGGGGAAGAAAACCTTCAGTGTGTTTTGGGAAGCTTTAAGAAACTGCAAGAAGTGAAAGAAATTTAAGAACACTACACTATTAGTTCCTATGTGGAAAAGGAAGCCAAGGCAGTGCAAAACAAGAAGGAAAACTCTCATCACAGGCAGAATGTGCTCCCAAGCAGACCACAAAGTAAAGAACAGAAAGAGAAATGGATCTCAAAGGAATATAGATATTAAAATGAATGCGAAGAACCCTGGGAGGATTATGTTACTATGCTGTTGATTTTGGAAAGTGAGGAAAATTTCAAGCCTCTTGAAACGATAAAAGATACCGTGGTGTATTCAAAGGAGCTCTGTGGAATTGGCATACTTGAGTTCGACCTCAAGGACCGCCGGTTAACCGGCTTGTAACCTGATTACTTAAAGGTCTCTGACCCTCATTTTCTCATCTATAGAATGGGGATAATATGCTTTCTTTGGATGATTGTTCTATTGAATTGTCCAAAGAAAGTATATGTACGTATACATACGTGTGTGTACGTATATGTGAATATATGTATATATACACATAAGTGAATCCTGAAGAGGTTAGAAAAAGCTTTTGAAACCAATCAAGCTGGATCTTAAAGAATCAATTTGGTAATGAATAGATATTGAGTACTCACTACATACAAGGCACAGGGAACCTAGAGTGAACCAATAGGAACATAGTCTTTGCCCTCATGAAGTTTACATTCCAGTAATGTGTAAGAATTTTCTAGCTAAAGATGGTGTATCCCTGAGCTAGAGAATAGTGGAAGTTGGATTATACCATATATATCAAATAATTATAAAAACCTTATCCCAAATCTGTCTTAATTTTCACTAAAATCTTTAAGCACCCATTTACCTAATATAGCAGTTTACATGCAAAAATGTATTCATTCAACAAACCCTTAATGAGAATCTTCTGTAAACTCAGTATTCTGATGGGTCTGTTAAGGTTAACATAACAGCATGTGTGTTTTTTCTTTAAAAAGCTTGCAGTGCAGTAGAAAAGTTAAAACGTGTAGTAATGTCTATGATACAGCATAAAATATTAGAGAAGGGACTACATTGAGGACAGAAAGATTATGTTAGGCAGGGCGGCGTCATGGAAATTTCATAGAGGAGATATTGGCATTTGAACTGGACCTTTCAGGAAAGTTAGAATCTAGATATACTAATCCCTGGACAGGAGGAAGTGTGATAAAACACATTCCTGGGATATGAAAAAGAATGCAAAAAGGCCAGAGAAGAAAAACAGGTTATCGACAATCAAATAACTGGATTTGATTAGATCAATAATAATCACAACATCATTTTTTTATTTCTACCTGATTTTAAAGATTATTGCTTGAGGTGATGATGTAGGCATTGCTTGAGGTGAATTGAATAGGCAATTGCAGGAAGTTGGTAAAAATCAAATATTTCAGGATTTATCTCTGACGGCCTGCTTGTGACCAGTATTTCTCAAAACGCGTGGGAAATTAGTACCCACAAGCTGAGTAAGATGTTCATGAGAATGTCAGAGAGCCTGTTTGTCAACCTTAATTGACAACTGATGTTTAAAAGACAATAGAGTAATTCTTACAATTTAACGGGAACATATCGCTATTTAATGCCAGAAGAGGAAGAACTAACGTATGCGAAGGCCTGTAGAAATGAGGGATATGGACAAAATAATCCCCTTTTTGTTTCAGGAAAATGTAAAGTAGTGCCCCAGGGATTGTTGGCAAATATTATCATCTTTGAAAGCTACTGCTTAACACAAATTCTGGGAAGCTGGAGGCTTCTGGGTAATGTGAATCACAAGGAAAGAATGCCCTGTTTTGTGGCTGAAACTTTTTAATGGAATACTGGTTGATCTTAGTAAAGAAGGCCAGGGGTCAGGGTTAGTTTGGAAGAATTTTCAGCCTGTTCTTGTAGAGGCCCCTACATAGGGCCCTGACTTTGGTTTGCTTCTTTTTTGGTCTATGTGATAGGAACGCTTCATGTGAACACCTGCTGAGGGGAGCCACTCTCAACTTTAGGGAAATGGCTTTCCTTGTCCCTGCTGTATGAAATTATAAGTCTAAGAATTTTTCTTAAGACCTGGCTTAACAGGGCTCTACTCATCCTTTTAAATGAATATTTATTAAGCACTGATTGCATACATGGTTCCTGCCTTTGAGGATTTTGTTTTGGTGGTGAAATATATACATGTGTGTGTATCAGGATCCAGACAGTAAAACATACAAACAGTAATTAATAAACAATGATTATAATGTGATCAGCAGTGAAGTAGCTCTCTACAGTAAATGCTATGGAGGTTGGTTGTCTGAACCTCTGTGTGCTGGGGATGGCTTCAGAAAAAGGTATTATTTGAGCCTCTTTGTGCTGAATAGGTTTATGGTAGGAAAAGGCACGGTGGAGGGTAGGGGAGTAAAACATATGCTATAGTCAAGGAATTACAAATGGCTCTGTGGGGTTAGAGCACCCATGAATGAGAACACCCCAAGAGATGTGGCTGGAAAGGCATTGGGACTGACCAGGACCAGCCTTGAGTTTAGGACTAGGAGCTAGCCTTGCCGAGGACTGGCAAGTGTCATTGAAAGTTTCTGCCCAGATCTACACCACATGAAACTTCGTAGAGGGAGAGACTAAGAGACGGAGGAGCGTTAGGGAGAGGAAAGGGGGAGAAGGGTTTAACTTGCCGGGAGCACACAGAGCCCAGCAACGCCAAGATGTATCATGTGTAGGACGTGGTGATCTAAATGTAAATAATGAAGGGAGATAAGGCAATCCATGGGGTGATAGCGATGGTGCCACTTACTCAGGAGGAAGAGGACATTTTGTATTTGTCTTTTTGGTGGTCTCCATATGCTGGTTTTTATTTTTGGCGGTAGTTCCACAAGCTGATGGAATTTTAAGTGGAAACTGTTAAACGTGCCGAAACGGTTGCAGCCTCATTGCTGATAGGGAAAGAGTAGATGGCACACCCATTAGCCAGCTTGCTTCCTGAAGGAGACATGGGTTCTGCAAGCACAGAGTAACGAGGCAAAGTGACGTGCAGTGTGCAAGGTACCGAAGAGCTGGAGGAAGAGTTGGCCTCCAACTTTGCCTGGGGTGGAAGCTGAAGCAGAGTGTTGGTAAAGGCTTCCTATACAAAGGCTGATGCTTGAGAGACGAGTGGGAATTTTGTAGGGAGAAAAACAAGAAGAAAAGTGTGTACACACATCTAACAAATGAGAGAATGTGACTTATTTGGGCAGTGGCAAATGGTCCATTCTCGTTAATCCAGGTTTGAGAGGGAGAGAATAACATGAAATGAGGCTGGGAGGGTAATCAAGCACAGAGCATTAAAGGTCTTGATGTAAGGATAAGAGTTAAAATTTTTATCCTATAGCTGATAAGGAGCAACTGGAGAATTTCGAGGAGAATCTGTATAGCTGCCAATCACTTGCTCACTCATTGACTCACTCACCAAATATGATGTAGGCTCAATGCTGGGTCACTGTGTTGGCAGTACGAAGAATGAATAAACAAAAGATACTTGACGGAGAACACCAGCTGTTTCCCAAAATGTACTTCTTCTTCTTCCTGGATACCTAGGTAGATCACACTTCTCAACCACCATGCTCAACAAATTTTTCTATTTTTTGTAGAGACAGGGTCTCACCATATTGCCCAGGCTGGTCTTGAACTCCTGGCCTCAAGTGTTCTTCCTGCCTTGGCCTCCCAAAGTGCTAGGATTACAAATGTGAGCCACCATGCCCAGCATGTTTGGGCCATCTTTGTGGGTGCCTACCATGTCATGTCTGGCCAATTTTGTTTCGTCTATACTCCCATCTCACTCCCCCTTGCTTAGATTGTTTTAAAACAAATCCCCAACATTGTATCATTTTATTAATAAATATTTCGATAGATACCTCAAAAAAGAAAAAAAACTCATACCATTTTCACACCTAAAAAGTTAATAATACTTTTTACTAGAATCCAATATCCAGTCAGCATTTAAATTCCCTTAACTATTTTGTGTACACTTATATAAATATACATACATTTAGAAATTTTTTAATTTAAAGTCTGTATATTAAAATTAGTTGATATAATTATTAGGTCTCAATCTGTGGGTCCATCCTTCATTTTCTTTCAAGGATTACATTTATCCATTGAGGAAGCTAAGTTATTTGTCTTGTCCCACAGTCTGTATTTTGATGATTGCAGTGATACCATGTTTCTTTCCTCCCTGTGTTTCTCGTGGAGACATCAATATTTAAGGAGTCATCAAAGAAAGAGGGGTTTCTAAACAGACCATTTTGCTCAATAGCCTAAAGTTAAGATCCATACATGGCCTAAAATTAATGCATTATTCACAGAATGAAGTTTTGCCACATAGGAATAAATTTGAATTCTCATTTTAAAATATAAGTATTATTATTATTTATTTAAAAATTGAGTATCAAATTTGAAACATTTGATATTATAGAGTGTAAATAAATGATCCTTTCTTAGTGCTATTTCTTCCTGTGTCTTTTGTGGTCAAATATCTGCACATTTCTAATACTGAATGTTGTTTGCTTTCAGTTGAAGTCAGTGGAGAAGCGAGGCATTTTGGGATACCCTATTGTTTTCTAATATTTTCTTCTTTATATCTTTCATATTCTTTCTTGTGTTTGCACCAGAGGTAACTTACTGTTGTGTCTGGAGATTTTGGAGAGTTTTCTACTTGCAAAACTTTGAGGTGACAAAGTAGACATTTTCCTTTTAATTTATCCTTAAAAGACATAAAATGATCTCAAATAAGACTATTTCTTCAAAGACTCATGGCCTCATGCAATTAAAGGGTGGAAAGTTAAATGTCATTTTTAAATGTAATTTTATTTGTTTTTATGAATGTTAGTATACCAAGAAATCCTACAAAGAGTAAAGTTATAATTTATCTTTACTATTTTGACTAGCATTATTTTTATTTAAAATTTTAGAAATATTTTGATTCAAAGGATATAATATTTTCACTAACGATATCTAGCTAATATATCATTTACATTTATAAGGTACTATAGATCATTTTATATTTATATTAATCAAAATATATTTCCTTACTTAAGTATTTGAAAGCCTTTAATTGTTTTTGTACATGAAACAGACAGCTGTCACAATCGTCATTATCATTTTACTTCCCAATCATCGTTAGTATGATTTTACTTTTGTAGTGATACATATTTTTCAACTGATAGAGTTTCTGCATATATAGCACTGAAGATTTTCACTCTAAATTACATCTAGAATGTTTATATTTGAAAGTGATTATTTTGATATTAACAATAAATCTGAATGACATGATTTTCCTGTGTTGCGGTGGTATGATCAAGTATGATGGAAACCTACACTAGCACGTGATTATCCGTATGCATAAGTTCAGGGATGTGGAAATAACAATGAAGCTGGCATTCAGTTATTTGGCCTTTCAAAACAGAAGCTGAATATTCGCTGAATACTGAGGTGGAAGGACACTGAGAGAAAATGTCCAGATGAGCAGGAGAACCAGGAATAAATAACTAATTAACTTATCAAATATTTTTTTAGAGCCTCTTATGGGCTAAGCACTGTTTTAGGTACTTGGGAGACATTAGTGAGAAACACCGACAGAGCCCTGTCTCCATGGAACACACACATTTTCATGTGATGGGATCAAGGAAACTGAGGAGGAGAGACGTTCAAGGAGGGAGTTATGATCAACACTTTCAAGTCTAGGCCAATTAAAATAAAGACTGCAAAATGCTCATTGGGTTTGGCAATTAAGATATTAAGCTGGTAGGCTTGGTGAGAACAGTTCTAGAAGGATTGTTCTGTTGGAGGCCAGATTACCAAGGGCTGAGTAGTGAACGGGAGGCGAAGAAGTAGAGTGTCTTAGTCTGTTCCTGCTGTTGTAGCAAAATGCTCTAGAATGAGTAATTTATAAAGAACAGAACTTTATTTTTCACAATTCTGGAGGCTAAGAAGTCCAAGATCAAGGTACCACCAGATTCGGTGTGTGATGAGGGACCATTCCTCATAGATGGCAACTTCTATGTGTCCTCACTTGACAGAAAGTGGAAGGCAACTTCTTTCAAACTCTTTGATAAGGGCACTAAGCCCTCATGCTGTAATCACTTCCCAAAGGCCCAATCTCTTAATACCATCACATCGGGTGTTAGTATTCCAACATATGAATTTTGGGGGGACACAGATTTTCAGACCATAGCATAGAGACTATTGTATAGGATCATTTAGATGTTTAGCTGTCAGGAAGAGGGCTAGTTGCTAGAAGAAGGGCTGAAAAGATATTTGTTTTAACCTAGGAAAGGCTTGAGCATATTATGCTGATGGTACAAATGAGCATCAACGTCTGGAAGAATAAGGAGAATTAGGAAAAGGTCAGTGATCAGGAATGAGGTGAGGTAGAGAGTTCTTTGAAGGTGCCAGTGATGCAGGGGGGCTCCTTACACTCTGCTTAGATGACCTTAGCAATATGCTCTCCACTTCACTAATGGGAAACAGTGACATATAAGGCACTTATTTTCGAGAGTCATGGCAGGAAATGACCTCCAACTGCTGGGTCCTTATTAGGATCCAACCTGTCTGAGCACAGAGCTTCCTTCCAAACCACAGAAAAGACAATCAGTAGTGGTAAGTGCTCCTCAAACCCGAAGCCACCATGTGAGAAGCTTAGGCTGTAGAAATGAGGAAATGGCAGAACTCCTGCTTTGTTTTGGTTTCCAGAAAATCAGAAGTTCTGCACAGGAACTCAGAGTCACAGGCTCTGAGTGGTAGGATAAAGTTGAACAGGTTGTTCACTGTTCAAGGGTACCTGGATTAGGGTGCAAATGGGGACCAGAAATCCTCTGTTCACCAAGCCTGGTGCCTGGGGCATTGCCATGGGACTGCAACCCCAGGAAGGGACATTTCTTTTTTTAAATTCATACAGACTGCATATGAGCTAGCAGCAGCCCTGGATAAACTCAAATGGATACTGCTATAGGAGCTCTACCCACTGCCTCAGACAAGGGAATGATTCCTTGTCTTTTAGGAGCTTAATTCCACACCCTACTCCCAGAACACAATTCGGTTTCCAGAATGTAGGAGGGACTTCTTGAGCGGGTATTTTTTTAAAGTGGTATCTCTGATAGCCAAGGAATCATCCACAGATGAGTCACACAGTGGCAATGTGAATATTAAAGAAACACATGGGAAAAATCTGCAACCTCATTAGACAACAAAGAAAGTAGAATAGAGCAGCCTTGAGGCAACACTTTATACACATCAAAATTGAATAATTATGCCCTATGTGGGGAAGTTGGTGATGAAACTGTCACATTCATAGGACAGCTGGCATCATTTGAGGACAAACTCATTTGGAAAGCAGCATGGCAACATGCATCAAGAACTAGAAAGATGTTGCTCTACTTTTTTCTTACACTGTTATCCCATGCCTGGAAATTTATCCCATGGAATTAATTCAGGACAAAAAAAAACCCTATATATACAAAGTTGTTTACTGCAACATTATGTATAGTGTCTGATAAATTATAGGAGCTCAAGAAATAATTATGCATTGGTCTAGCAGTAAATAATGAAAGTTCCTGCTACAAGAACATTTTATACAGAAGGTGGCTCCAGGATGTTTTCAGAAGTCATATGTACAAATATGTCCCACTGTTTTATAATCAAATAACTAAAAGAAGACCTACCATTTGACCCAACAATCCTATTATTGTGTATTTACCCAGAGGAAAACAGTCATTTTATCAAAAAGACACTTGCCCTTGAATATTTATAGCAGCATAATTCACAAGCGCAAAGATGTGGCATCAGCCTAAGTGTCCATAAATACATGAGCGGATTAATGAAATGTGGTATGTGTATTCCGTGGAGTACTACTCAGCCATAAAAAACAAATGGTGAACTAATACCTGTTGTAACAACCCGGATGGAACTGGAGACCATTCTTTTAAATGATGTATCTCAAAAATAGAAAAACAAACACCACATGTACTCACTATTAAATTGGAACTAACTCATCAACACCCATGCACATATGGTTGTAAAACTCAATGGAAATCAAGCAGGTGCGGAAGGGGAAGAAAGGATGGGTAAATTCACACCTAACGGGTACAATGCGCATTATGTGGGTGCTGGGCACACTTACAACTTTTGACTCAAACTGTACAAAAGAGATTCGTATAATCAAAACATTTGCACCCCTGCATTTGCACCACTGTAATATTCTGAAATAAATAAAAACAAATAACATATATAAGTTATACAGTGGTTTCTTTTGTATTTACGAGTGGTCTTAAGCAAAATTTTTACAAGGAAAACAATCTAGGCATTGCCTAAATGCTTAATATATAGTAGTCATGAGTGGGGTCTCACAAATTTAATTGTACCTCAGAGTCTCCTGGAGGACACCCCCGGCCCCGAGATTCTGATTCAGTGGATTTGGGATTGGGCCTGGGAATCAGCATTTCTAACATATTTCTAGGAGATGCTGATTCTGCTGGTCCTGTGACCCTACTTTGAGAACCACTAGTTTAGAGTAACTTCAGCTTTTCCCAGGGAGTCACAATTATCACTAAGTGTCTGGAGTAGAAAGCAAAAACAAAGACATGAATTCCTTGAGGTCACAAATCGTGTCTTGCTCATCTATGTATCCCCAGCACCTAACCCCATGTAGTGTCTACGTAAATGCTTGTTGAATTGAGTTGCAGCCATAGTCAGAAATTTCAATAAACAGTGCAGAGCTTCACTTTCCAATTTCTTACCATCCACTTGGTCATAGTAGTGTTCATGTTGAAGCCATCCTGGTTGGCACAGGCCCTCGGAGCTGACCCTTGGAATAGCCAAACTGACGCTGAGGGTGGGCGATGAAGCAGGTGGTGAGTTTTGCTGTTGTTATTTTCTGTGCCTCTTAGACTCCTGGGCTTTCGGCCACAGAAGGTGAAAATTTGACTCGCTGGCCTAGCAGTGAGGAATGCTAAAGAGAAGCAGCAGACTTGAGTCTATTGGATAGATGTACTACAATTAAAGAAAATACAATTAATATCTTTATACAGGCTTCTTTGTGTTTTCACAAATTGTGGACTTGCTAGTCACATGCTTTCATATTGCTCCACAAAAGGGTTTTGCTATGGATTTTAAATTTTACTTCTAGTAATAAAGTTTCTTTATAGCTTTGCTGATGTTGGATGTTATTAATCTTTTTCATTCTTTTCATTTTAGGGAAAAAATTATATTTTTATTGTTTTAGGTTACATTTCCCTGACTAGTGAGGCTGAACATACCTGACATTTGTTGTCCATTTGTATTTCTTATATGACTTGCATGTTCTAATTTTTTGCTTATTTTCAGTTGGGTTGTCTGTCTTTTCTCTATTTGTTTGTAATTAGTTTTTCTGAGTTATGAGCAGTTATCCATTGCTGGATATGTCTTCTCTCAGTCAGTTGATTGGCTTTTAATATTTTTATGGTGTCTGTCAGTATACATATGTTTAAAATTTTTATGTAGTCATTGCCATTATTTTTGCTTTTCACTTCTGGGTTTTCTGTCCCACTAGACATTCATAAGATTATAGAAGGATAGTCTCTGGTTTTTATTTATTTATTTTTTGAGATGGAGTCTTGTTCTGTCACCTGGGCTAGAGTGCCGTGGTGTCAGCCTAGCTCACAGCAACCTCAAAGTCCTGGGCTCAAGTGATCCTCCTGCCTCAGCCTCCCGAGTAGCTGGGACTACAGGTGCACACCACCCCACCTGGCTAATTTTTCTATTTTTTGTAGAGACGGGGTCTCACTCTTGCTCAGGCTGGTCTCGAATTCCTGTGCTCAAGCCATCCTCCCGCCTCGGCCTCCCAGAGTGCTAGGATTACAGGAGTGAGCCACCAAACCGTGCCCAGCCAGCTTCTGTTTTTTAAACTTACTTTATTTTTTAAATATTTTGTTAATTAATCTGTCTGGAATATATTTTTAATATGGCATGAAGTAGTGACCTAATGAATATCCATTTTTTTTTACAATATCATGACTATCCTTCCCTTATTAACTTGAAATACCACGTTTATAATATTTTAAGTTTACTTATATACATAGCGTTTTTGAATATTTTGTTTCAGTGGGCTAACTCTTTATTCACTAACTAATATTACATATTTTACTTTAGGTTTTTTGTATTCATCAAGTTCTCCCTTACTGTTCTTTTAAAAAAAAGTCTTATCTCTCATTCATTTTCTTTTATATGAAATTTAGAATCAGTTTGTCAAGTTCTAGAAAAATTTCTGTTGAGACTTTAACTTTTTAAAAAATATTACATATTCCCATTTAAGACAATGATATATCTCCACTTATTTAGATTTTCTTTTATGTTATTCATATCATTGTTTAGTGTTTCTTGTTATATTTGTTCAAAGGTTGTTGCTTTATGAATAGTAAAGTATCTTTTTTACTTTTAATCTTCTGATTATTACAGTCTGTTAGAGATTCAGTGTGGTCTTGTACTAGCCATATTTACTTCCATATGAGTTTCAGAGATTTCTTAGTTTAATTGTCCTAGTTTATTAGTTTATGTAGACAATCATATTATCTACAAATAATGATCATATGTCTTTTCCTTTCTTATGCGTATATTTCATTAAAAATATTTTCCTATCATATTTAATTTGTTAGTACAGCTAGTAAAATATTTAATGATTTCAGGGATGGTAGGTTTTCTGGTATTTGTTATTTTAATGAGAATGCTTTTAATGTTTTATCAGTAGGTAAAAGTATGGTGCTTAGTATGGTGCTTTCTATGAGTTTCTGCTATCTCCCCTTATAACCTTTGTTAAGTTAAAGAAATGTCCTTTTATTCCTTTTCTAAGGATTTTTTTCATTTTTAAATTGAAATGTGTACTGAAATTTGCCAAATACTTTTAAAGCTCTATTAAAATTTGTGTATTTCAGGCTGGGCGCGGTGGCTCACGCCTGTAATCCTAGCACTCTGGGAGGCCGAGGCGGGAGGATTGCTCAAGGTCAGGAGTTCGAAACCAGCCTGAGCAAGAGCGAGACCCCATCTCTACTAATAATAGAAGGAAATTAATTGGCCAACTAAATATATATAGAAAAAATTAGCCGGGCATGGTGGCACATGCCTGTAGTCCCAGCTACTTGGGAGGCTGAGGCAGAAGGATCGCTTCAGCCCAGGAGTTTGAGGTTGTTGTGAGCTAGGCTGACGCCACGGCACTCTAGCCCAGGCAACAGAGTGAGACTCTGTCTAAAAAAAAAAAAAAAAAAAAAAATTTGTGTATCTTTTACTTTGATCTGTTATTGTTATGAATCCCATGAATATACCCATATTCTAAATAGAATACATGAAATAAATTCTACATATTCTACTTAGAATACACAGAATAAATTCTACTTCATCATAACATTTTTTTCTCTTAATATTCTGCTGGATTCAATTGTCAAATGCTCTCGTTGTATCAATTCATAAGTGAAATTTGCTTAAGAAGCATTAGTCACATACTGATTGACCCAAGCCCCTCTGGTCTCTGGTGTTTGTTCAATCTCAGTTGAGGTTCTGTGTGCTCGTCTACTCTTTACGGTGTGTTTTATCTTGTGTGTGGTTCTGTTTTCAAACAATTACTCACGATTTCTAGTCACTGATGAGACATTCTTCTATTTTCCAGTGCTTGTTGGGCTTATCCCTGTAATACGAAAAAAATTTGGTGGGTGGGTCAGCAGTCATCTGTGTTCAGTCGATCATCTTGATCCAATTCCAATATAGTTGCTGCTGTATTTACAAAAACTTTTATGCCTGTTTTATAACTTTCTGCCCTATTAAATTTTCTTTTTCGAACTAGTATTTTTTTTATTGTTTTGAGTTTCTTGGATAGGCGATGATATCATATACAAACAATCTTCTCTCCTTTACCAAAACTACATATTTGTTTTCTTTTCATTGTTTTGTTTCATTGGCTAGAAATTCCAGACCATGTCAAATGCTCATGGGGAGAGAGGGCATCCGTATCTTATTGCTGATGTTAATAGGACTCAATTTTTCACCATGTATATAATCTTTGCTGTTGGTTTTACATAGACATTCTTTATCTTATTTGCTTTATATCTTTGTTCCCTTTGTTTCTAAATCACTAAGCAATTTTTAAAAATTAGGTTGTTATCAATTCAACATTGATAAAAATAAGCAACAGATTCCTTTGAGAACTTTATTTAAAAGGTAATTTTTTCCCCTTTTCACTGATTGAAATAAATACATTTCCTAATTGAAGGAGGTCACTGTCATCCTTTTCTCTTTGGTTTTCTTTGATTGCCTCCTATTGTCACTGCAGAGCAGGAGGAACAGCAAGACCCTGACGAGTGAGAGTGTCTTCCTCCAGTGAAGATGGCAAGATGGATGGACTGAAGTGTGCTTTTCCAGTTGTTCTTTCTCTTTTTTTGGTCATCGTAAAAAATTTCCGTCGCTCTCCAAAAACCTAACCCCATCCCAAAGAGAACAGGGGCCTGCAGAGAGTCAGCTTCCTGGCCAGCGTGCCAGGTACATGCTGTAGCCACTGCACAAAATGAAGCCAACTGGGGAACAGGACAGAAACCACAACCCTGGCCCTTTATCAACTAAATAACCAGGCGCAGACACCACAGACATAAACACACCGAAAGGGGATGCAGGGGCAGAGTTAATTAAGATGCTCTCCCATGTAGCTTCTATACTCTCTCCCCATAGAGTTTGCTTTTTGAATAGGGGATTTGATTCTGAAATGTTCCCTATTTGACAATTTTCCTTAATGCTTAAACTCTTAGAAATAAGTCTATTTCCAATGGCTATGGGCAAATGCTTTTCTTGTGGATACTGTTTGCTGAATGTGCCCAATTAACTCCTATGCTAGCAATTATTTCCACAAGGAACATCCTGAACCTATCTAACTAAATACAAGATAGTAAATTATGTATGTGGGAGCTAAGTATTAAGCAGAGTCATGGAAGGTGAGCCATCTTTCCATGGGTGTGTATTGGAAAGGCCTTTCTTAGTATTTAACTACAGGATAAGACAACAGCCTACAAACTAGGTCCTAATGATGTGATGAGTCTAGTGGGCTAGGTTCTCAGGTTTTGAGAGTATTCAGAGTGTTCTTGCTACTCCAAAATATACTCAATGAGGGGAGATCTAGGAAACTGTAATATGACCTCTAGGCTGCCACACTCAAGACCTCCAGCACCTTTGCCATTTTGACCAGTGAAGAGTCTCATAGCATGCCCCAACATACCTCTTTTCTAAAAGGAAAAGCTTTTTGCAGTGAGTGGTCACAGTTATTATATTATTTGTCCCCATTACTACTGCTCCATCACACGTATACAGGCTAACTTAAGGATGACCCAATGATGGGCTAGTTAGTGACCTTGCTCAAAATGTTTTGGCAAAATCACATTGCTCTCTTGTAAGGAAGAAGTGGGGCACCATGAGACTGAGCCAGTTAGGGATCATAGGCAAAGGTGGGTCAAGAGAGGTCTTAAGAGGCCAAGTACAAGTTAAAGTTAGGAGGGAAGAAAGACAATGAGGAAACAGAGGACAATGGGTGGTAAGAAAGAGAAGGAAAGGAAAGATGTGTTGAGAAAAGCAGGTGAGTCCTAAGAAAAAGTGACGTCGGTTCCTGATGGTTCCCCAGCTCCAGTTCTCATAAGTCACCAGGATATGCTATAGTTTCCTATCTCTGAGCTTCTGTGAGATCGCTATGTAGTCTCATAATACCCACCCTTTATATGTGTCAACTTGAGTGTTTCTGCAATCAAAAGACCTGGCCTAAAATACTGGCAGTGTGAGAAATCTGCCTTTAGGCAGGCAGTGGAACCTTTAAAACTCTGTCATTGTTGCTTACCAATTATTCTTAATTTGTCTTCCTCCTCAAGGGAAATCTTATAGAATTAGAATGCCATTTTTTTTTTTTGGGGTGCAGGATAGGAATGCCCAGAGCTTAAGGATTTAAGGTTTACTGGCAGGGCTGAGATCTCTTCACACTCCTATTCAAGAGGCATGGCCATCTCCCATCACCTCGAGAAGGTTTCATCTAATGCTTTCAAGTTGTGAGTGATTGTTTACAAATGATGCTGGGTAGACTGTCTCTGACGTATCCACTTGCACCTCCAGAACTGTTTATGGTGATAATGCCCCTCATTTCTCAGTTCAATTATTTGGTAAACAAAAGATCAAAGAAACAAAAGGTGAAAATTAATTGTAGGGAATGAGCACATTAGGAAAATATTTCTGGAATCAGTTGAGTGGAGAAAGAGAAAGCCGGAATGCGATAGAATTCAGCTCCAGGAATTTTCTGAACTCTCTAGGATTCTTACAAACCTGCGGTCAGTTTTCAAGGCCCAATTCTTGAAGTAGCTTTTCTTGAATTGCAAATTGAAGGGTGGACAGGATTTGAACATGCAACCTTGAGAAGAATGGCATTCTTTGTGGAGAAAATAGCTTTACCAAAGAGGTGAGTGCACTGTACATACAGAAAACTAAGGACACGTTGATTTGGCTTAAGTGCTCAGGGTTGCTGCATGGGGAGGATGTATACAGAGCCAAAAAGGTAAATTGGGACTAAACCTTGCAAGGTCCCCTGAGGAGGCAGAGTGAGCACCAGAGTTTTATGAGCAGAGGAGTGATTCATCCGCTGCCCTTCAGAATATTAACTGGGAGGCACTGTGTTCTGACGATCCGAGTGAGGAGGGTGTGGAAGTCAGGAGACCTGGTGGGAGATAGGAAGAAAATAGTGTAGTTTTAATAAAAGGAGAACAAGAAGAGAGCGGTTGAGAAAGCAATTACAGACCAATGGCTCAACTAGGCCATCAAAAGAAGCAGTCTGTGTTGCCCTTGGAAGTTGCCTGCTTGTGTTGTTGGAAGAAGGATGATGGGGCATTTTAGGAAAGTTGGGAATGCCAGAGGAGGAGGGGAAAAGGAAGAGGAGGAAAAAATGGGGGAGGGGAGGTCATTTCTGAATTACTTTAAGAAACTTCAAAGACTCAACTGATGTGTGAACATCAGATTTAAACACACCCTGTCTCTGTTAGGGAGAGACCCAGAATGCTATGTCATGGCTAAATTAGGCTGAACGTTTCATGTCTGCACTGGGGGAAGTGTGTTGGTCTATGTCTGTAACATATATGCCATTAAACTCTTCAATGTGTTTGTAATTTGTATAAAAAAAAATTCTCAAAAAAAAAAAAAAAACCCAAAAAAACCCAAACCCAGTCTTCCCATCCCCACAAGGGGATTAAGCTATCCTATGTCCTATGGCCTTGGCTTTTTATTTCATTGTTGATAATTTTCTAATCACTTAAAAGTTTCCTGGATATTACCAGTTTATGACTTCAAATTAGAAAAATCTAAGGCTTTCCGTCTTAGCACACTTCATCTCTGATAAGACATTCTCTCCACAAAGACGTTTGAAAGATCTCTGGAGGTGACACTGATGAGACAATAATTTTGAGTGGATTTAGAGTTTTAATTACTGTTTTATTGAATTGCAAGTGGGTAATCTGGGGAAAAAAAAGCCATCGACAAAGGAAATAATTGTTCCAAAGAATTACATCTGCACTGTATTCTCTGTCAAAAATTTCTCATTAAAAATGTGTTTCTTTAAAAGTAATTCAAAGCAGCTGATGAAATACAAGAGCATGGAAAGTTTCAAATCCCAGTGCAAATTTGCATTCATCAAGGATCATTTGCCAGAGACTTGACTCAATGGCGAAAGAGCGTCTCATCGTTTCTCACGTCCCTTAACTGGGTTTCGTACTTAGATTCAGATGGTGGCAGTTTTATTCCTATAGGTGGGTGTTTTTCCCTCAAATGCTTCCTTTTCGTAATACTTTTGATGTCTCTGGAGTATTATTACTGTTTGACTTTTCCCTGTAGTAATGACACACTGACTCTTGTGTTTCTTTACTTTAAACTAGTGGGTAAAGAAAGAAACAAGCCATCCATAGCTCTCCTAAAGAGGCGGAAGTCCTGAAAACCATCCCACAATGTCTGAGCCACTGTGTGAAAATTGATAGTCATTGAGATTGTTCCCAAGCATTCTCTAGTTTTTCGGAAACTACAAAGAACAGACTTGTCTGAGAGGTCACTGGGGTAAATCTTACAAAAGAATAAGACCATAGGGGGAAAAAAAAATAGAACAATCATATGACCTAGCTATCCCTCTTTTGGGCATATACCCAAAGGAAATGAAATCACCATCTCGTAAAGATATTTGCACTTCTGTGTTCACTGTGGCATTACTCACAATAGGCAAGATACGGAAACAACGTAAGTGACCATCGAGGAGTGAATGGATAAAGAAACTGTGGTACATACATATGCAATGGAAAATTAGTCAGCCTCCAAAAAGAAGGAGGGCTTGCCATTTAACACAACGTGGATGAGCCTGGAGGACATTGTGCTAAGTGAAATACCCTGGACGCAGAAAGACAAGTAACGCATTATCTCATATGTGGAACCAAAAAACAGATCCAAATATAAAGAGATAGAGAATGAAACAGTGGTTAGTAAGGCAGGGGTGGAGGGTGGGGAGGAAATGGGAAGACGTAGGTCAGAAGATGCAAAGTAGCAGAGATGTAGGAGGAACAAGTTTAGAGATCTAACAAACAACATTAACTTTAGGTAATAAAATTATACTGTATGTGGGATTCATGGTAAGTGAGTAGATTTTAGCTACGCTTGCCACAAAAACAAGCAAAAAGGATAACTATTTGAGATGGTGGACACGTTAATATGCTTCACTATAATTACTTTTTACTATCCAAATGTCTTCCTTATAAATATGTACCTTAAATATACACTGTAAAATTTATTTTTTAAAAAGGCCATAAAAAAAATACTTCTTCGAAGCTGGCACTGCTGATGAAAGCTGAAGCAATAGTGGAGAAAAGAAGAGGAATAAAGACAAGGTCAAATCTCAGATTTGGGCTGATGTTCTCTAAAAGAGGAAAAGGCAGCCACCTCATCAATGAATTTGTTGAGCACCTATTATGGTGTGAGGACAGATTGTCAAAGGCTATGGGAATCCCTGTCTTGAGGGCATGTCCCATCTATTGAGAGGACAAGGCACATATATACCAAAAAGATTAATTTTATTAAAAAAATTTTTTTGGAGACAGGGTCTTGCTCTGTTGCCCAGGCTAGAGTGCAGTGGTGTCATCATAGCCCACTACAACCTCAAACTCCTGGGTGCAAGCATTTTCCTGCCTCAGCTAGCCTGAGTAGCTGAGAATACAGGTGCGTACCACCTTAGCTTTTAAAATTTTTGTAGAGATGGAATCTCTTTATGTTGCCCAGGCTAATCTTGAACTCCTGGACTCAACTGATCCTCCTGCCTTGGCCTCCCAAAGTGCTAACTGATTTAAATGTCAAGGTAACAGAAACAGAATAATTCCCAGCAGCTACTGAGCCCTGTATAGACATTGCTTATTTAATACTTACCAAATTAGCCCATGAAGTAAATGTGTTACTTGGAATATATTTGTTGGCTAGCAACAGGAAAGCCAAAAAATACTGGCTTACACAAGGAAGAGGGTTATTTACGTCATGCCACAAAAAGCCTGGAGTTTGTTGCCGTGATCATGGCTGCCAGGGACACAGGCTGCTCTATATTGCTGCTCCACAGTCCTTAGCCCCACGGTCCTGGTTGCTGCCCATTCAAGTGCCACATTGCGTGTAAGGCAGGACGTGGAAGGATGGAGGAGAGGGCAGCACGTAAGGAAAGCAATGCTGCCCCAGAAAACCCCAGCCTACTTCCTCTCCTATGCTATCGGCCTGAACAATGTCAGTGGGCCACCTGGCTTCATGGAAGCTCGGCACATTGTCACCCCGAACAAAAACTGGGGTTCCGTAAGAAAGGGAAATAAAAGAAGATGCCCTGGTAGATTGACTATGCCAACGTACAGGTAAGAAACTGAGGCTCGAAGAGGTTAAGTGGTTTGCTCAATTCATCACACAACCAGTAAATGGCAGAGCTGGGGTTGAAATCCAGATGTGGGAGAGTCCAAAGTTTTGGCTCTTCGCTTCCATTCAGGGCTGTCATGGGGCAGTTCAAATGAATGGAACAAATAACTTGGCAGTACATTCAGGGTGGGAATAGATCAATAAGAGTTTGGTAGGTAGATAATAGGGAGCAGGATCTTTCAGAGAGAAAAACTTTTCCCACCTTTGGAGGCATTCAGAGGACAGGAAAAGGTCTCAGTTGATTATCAGAGAGTTTTTGTTAGGGGACTATGGGAGGGAAGCTCAGAAAGAAAGGCTGGGACCCCATGGTGATGTGATCACGTCACACTGACAAATCCAAAATGGGATTCTGATTTCTCTGTTCCCTAATCCGTTTCCCTCCCCACCTTTTCCCATCTCAGTGAAATGCACATTCGTATGCCCAGGTGGTTAAGCAGGAAATCGGAGGGTCAGCGTGTGTCTCTCTCTTGGCCTCACTCCCACACCAGCAGGTCCCGAAGCATTTACCTCCAAAATATCTGTCACATGCATCCCTTCTCTCACTGCCACCGTCTCGCGCTTGGGATTGAAACAGACTTCTGAGTTTCTTCTTGCTTCTTTCCTTGTCTCCTTTAGCCAGTTCTCTACTGGACAATCTTGAACTAACCTTAAACAGTAAGAGCCAGATCACGTCACAGCATCCACTTAAAACCCTGCAGTGGTTTCCAGTGCTCTTGGAAAGGACCCCAATTATGTCTTTGGCTTAGACCCCACCTATGTGTGTGACCCTGCAGAGTCCACCACTTCCTAACCCTTTCCAGTCTCACCTTGTGCCACATGCCCCTTTGCCCCAATTATAGTGGTTTCTTTACAGTTTTTGAAACGCTCGCTGTCCCGCCCAAGATCTTTCTCTGTGCTTTGAAGCACTTTGCCTCTGACTGACTCCTGTTTCTTTGTATTTATGCTTAAACATCTCCTCAGGCTCCGTTCCCCAGGTGCTCTCTCCACCTCTGGTCCTTCTTGTTTTTCTCCATCAGAAAGTCATGATTTTCTTTTCTTTTTTTTTTTTTTTCATGTTTAGAGCATTTTTCTACAAATATAATTATACACTTATTTGTTTACCTGTTTCTGCTCCATTCCCTCCATCCTTTTAAATACAATGAGGGCAGGAGTTGTATTTGTTTTGCTACTGCTGTATATCAAGCGATTAACACAGAGCTTGGCACAAAGTATGTGCTCAATAAATGTTTTTTGAATGAGTGAGTGAGTGAATAAATAACCAAATAATAAGACTGACTCGGGCAAGTCTCCAAGGCAGGTAGAACGTGTCTCACACGCAGCTAGAAGTGAAGCTTGTTAAAGCAAAGTCTGACAAGCAGGAGCTGTTTTACTTACCAGAATCAACTCCAAATGGCAGGTGGGAGGAAGCTCTGTGGCAGTCCCCAGAGGGGTCTGTTCACGGGGGACTTTACGGAAGCAATACAGGAATCAAACGATGACCGAACCATGCTATTAAGAAAGAACTACATACACAATTCTATAATAACTTAACCATTATATATTCAGGGGGTAGAATTTTGACGGTGACGACCACTTCCTCTTCCCTGAGGAACTGTGAGAAACATCACCCTGTGTGGCTCAGGGGACAGTATCCGTTCTGGCCCCGTCTGGAGGCCTCTTCTGCCAGCTTCTGCTGACCTCTCTCTGGCATGGGTCCTTCACCTCCTCTGCCTGCTTGGGACTCAGTCACTTCCTCGGAGTCTTTATTAACTTACTATTTGTAGATGATTCTCAGTGTCTGAAAATGTGATTGCTCAAATTTCACTTTACATACAGTCTGTATCAGTTGATATTTATAGAAGTTTTACTTCCCTCTAATATATGCTGCAAAAAGCTGTCTGCTTGTTTGAAATCTATATCTGAGTTTTTTTGGCCTCAATAATAATGATGACAATTTCAACAAAAATAATAGCATAGCCACTATTATTTAGGACTTACTGTGTGGCAGGCACTGTGCCAACTCCTTTTTAAGTAGTTAATTTAATCTTTGCCATAGGCGAGGAAGCTGAGTGGGAGAACTGCTGTGACACACAGCCTTAGTTTTTGCTCATGTCCATGTAGGTTAGTGGTCAGTGGTGCCTACTCCACATAGTTATTCAGGGATTGAGGCTCCTTCCATATAGATGTGTCACCATACTTTAGGGTGAGAATCCTCCCTTAGGTCCTCTGAATCTGGTGGCAGCTGATAAGAGAAAGGAGAGAGAATGTGGAGGACCACACAGAAGGGTTCAGACCCCAGGCCCAGAAGTGGTATATCCCTACTGCTCAAATTCCATGGGCTAGAACTCAATGATAGGGCCCCATCTAAATGCCAGGGGTCTGTGAAATATGGTTTCCCTATATACTTAGGAGAAGAGAATTATTTTGGTGGGTATCTGGCTGGTCTCTGCAATACTGAGGTTAATTGACGTGTCATACAACAAACGAGTGCAGATCTGGGATTCAAACCCATGTCAGTTGGACTCCAAGGCTAAGCTGTGAACCACAGTCTATATTCTCCTTCCCACTTTTCCACCTTTTTTTTTTTTAAATACTGTGCTGCAACCACACCATGAAGAGAAGGTTGTAATCTGTTCTTCATTGGGAAGACTCACTACCCAGTTAAGGGCCAGGCTGAAAAAGTCTTTGACAGAAAAATGGATGCTGTGACACTTCTTGTGTGAAGCTGTAAAACCTTCCTGTTCATGTCAGCAGCTCAGAAGTGCTGTTCCTGCTTAACTAATTCCTGCCAGATGTCATTAGACTGCACAGGACTAAGGACTTTGGACCTTATACCGTGGCCAGCCTGCTTATGAATCTCTTAGCTGGATGCCTTTAGGCTACAAGTGATAGTGTCTCATTGCTGTCTGGGGAGGGCGTTACACCTGTGTAATGGGCGTAACTTAGTTCTACAAGTTCAAGTGTACGAGAAATGTACTTTAAATTTTTCTTTAATTCAAATTACCATATGTCATTAATTCTCTTTTTTTTTAATTTTAGGGGACAGGATCTCACTCTGTAGCCCAGGCTGGAGTGCAGTGGCGTAATCATAGCTCACTGCATCCTTGAACTCCTGGCCTCAAGTGATCCTCCTGTCTCAGCCTCCCAAAGTGCTGGGATTATAGGTGTGAGCCACTGTACCTGGCCCATTAATTCTAATACGGGCCTTTTTGTATGGTAACATCTCTGAAATCAGAATCTAATAATTGATGCCATTTTTGAATTGCTATTGGCTGGTGATATTGCTGACATACTTGGCATTGCCTGTGCATGTGGAAACTTGGCCTTAGATATTTATACATTGTTGTCTCTTTAGTTGAATTATGTGAATTGTTGGTATTACCTAGGCAGAGTTTAGTTGCTGTTTGAAATGTTTTCAAAAAGATTATTCTGAGTTTCAGTAGTGAAATGAAAAGTTCTAGTGAACAGAAAGGTTCAGAAACAGAGCAGCAGGATATAAATATGATATTAGCAAAGAAAAAAATTTTTTTTGGAGGAATCACTTCAAAGCAACAGTGTCATACAAGGTAAGAGAGGTAGATCACCACAAGCAAATGAAACTATAATATGATACATTTTGTTACTGAGTTATATAAAAAGGCATTGCCTGTTAGTACATGCCAAGCAAGAATGCATCCACACTAAGCCTTTCAGAATGGGTGGCAGCATCTTGGAAGAAACCCTGGAGCCAACAGTGGGGGTACTAGTAAGAAACGTTTCATCACCAACACAGGGGACAACAGCGTAGAGGAAAATACGAACACTGATGCAGAAGACTCAGACTCTGAATGAGAAGATATTTTTAGGAATTTCTTAATCAATTTGTTTTCCTTTTTATATATGCACAGGAGTGATACAGAATAAAAATCTATGTCCCGACAAGTCTTAAAGAGCTTTTTCAGCGAGTATGAAATAAAAATGCTAAGCGATAAGAAAGCATTGTTTCATAGATTAATTGGCGGCATCTTTCTTAGTGGTACGTACATTACTGATGCATTTTATCATCAGTGGCATCTTAGTATCAGTGAACTAGCTAATTACTTGTTTGTGCTCCTATTCCTCTGGGTATTGGGAGTTGAACTTCGGTTAGTTCAGCACCTCCTCTCCCCGTGGTTACTAACATTGCATCTCCTGGGGGCTTAGGTATGGCAGCCGCCCGGATGGCCATCATTCTTCCTGATGCCGGTCCTCAGGCCACAGAGATCATTGCTGAGGACTTTCTGTTCTCATCTCAGGGCGCTGTCAGAGCTGGGTAACTCTTTCTGCTATTTCTGTGTCCCACTTGGATGCACTTCTTTGGACATAGGAGCTCTTTGAGGCTGCTGAGGCTCTGGGCCACTCAGCGAGCTCTCAGGAGCATGAAGGGTATTCTGCCCCTCGCTTCCTGCTGGGTGGCCAGGCGCTGGTACAGTTCACTCCTCTCAGCTCCTCTTAGGCCTGCAGGACTCCAGCTTCTCTCCTGTATCATTGTGGATTGGAAAACCCAGCAGGCTGCTTTGGACTGCTTGTATCTCTCATGCCATGTTTTCTACTCTGGCATTTCCCTCTCTCCATGGCTTTGCTTGGGAAAGGGGCACACATACCCCCGAGGCTTCATGGAGTTCGAGGCCTTCTTCCTCCCATTCCCACACAGGCAGGGGAGGGGGCAGCCCGTGGGACCCACACTGTTGGGAACCAGCAGTGTTCAAGCTCTCTTAACTTCCTCTCCACGTCACACTTTCATCCCAGTGGCAACGTTCTCTAATCTTGAGGGCCAGCTAGCCTCGCTCTTACTTCATGTCCAAATTCTTCTCCTCAGGGGCCCTGAGCTCTAAAGCCCAGGCCACGAACAGACTGGTGGTTTCCCTTCTTTCCGAACAAATATCTCAGAATACGCAGCTGACTGGTCTGGGACTGGGTGAAAAGAAACATGAGAAAATCACATTGGTTAACATTTCAAAATAGTATCCGAATGCAGGTCTTCATGGTGACTACACTTCCACCCTTATTTTAACATGTTCATTTAGGTCCATTTCTTTTCCCTTTTTTTTTTTCTGAGACAGAGTCTTGCTCTGTCACCCTGGCTGGAATGCAGTGGCCTCATCATAGCTCGCTACAACCTCAAACCTCAACCTCCTGGGCTCAAGCAATCCTCCTTCCTCAGCCTCCTGAAGACTACAGGCACGTACCACCGTGCCTGGCTAATTTTTCTATTTTTTGTAGATATGAGGTCTTCCTCTTACTCAGGCTGGTCTCAAACTCCTGACCTCAGGTGATCCTCTCACCTTGGCCTTCAGAGTGCTAGGATTACAGGCATGAGTCACTGTGCCGGCCATTTAGGTACATTTCTTACATTGTTTTTTTTTACCTTCCATTGTAGCAACCTGTTGCTTGATTTCAATGATCCCTCAGATATTCCTTCCCTTTCTTTTCCCTAATCATCTCAGAAACCAGGGTGAAGGTACAGCCATTTTCTTCCTCCTCCTCCTTTTATTTTTATAATAGAAAGTTTATAATTTTGTTCCATTAAAAGAAATCAGTAGCCGGACGGGGGCGCTCACGCCTGTAATTCTAGCACTCTGCGAGGCTGAGGTGGGCGGATCGCTCAAGGTCAGGAGTTCGAAACCAGCCTCAGCAAGAACGAGACCCCATCTCTACTGAAAATAGAAAGAAATTAATTGGCCAACTAAAAATATATAGAAAAAATTAGCCGGGCATGGTGGTGCATGCCTGTAGTCCCAGCTACTCGGGAGGCTGAGGCAGTAGGATTGCTTGAGCCCACGAGTTTGAGGTTGCTGTGAG
>CAUYRT010029591.1:0-58319 GCA_963574885.1 Lepilemur ruficaudatus
GATAATAAACAGATGAGAAAGAACCTATTCATAATTTTCAATCAACTGAGAAAGATGGGAAAAAAGAAGCTCACACTGAGACTGTAATGACGGATTTATCAAATGCTTATGCTTCGGGTATGAATGTCATTAACAAGCGTAACTCCTTCATTCCTTTTTTTTTTAATTTATTTTTTTATTTTTACTTTTTTTTACATATCATGTCTTTACTCCATTTTAAGTGTACAATTCAATGATCATTAGTAAATTGACCAAGTGGTACAGCTATTCACATAACTCAATTTTAGGGGATTTCCTTCCCCTTTTTGAGACCCCTAATTCCCTTCCCCAACTACATTTCAAGCATTCCCTTCCCCTCCACAGTGCTGACCCCATTCCTCAGATGTGGGACTACCCTCCACCCCCCGAATCCCTAGTGAACACCACCACCATTTGAGGACTGTAGTGTTAATCAGTCAGTACCAATTTGGTGGCGAGTACATGTGGGGTCCGTTCTTGCGGTCTTGTGTCACAACCCAAGTGCCCGTCAATTCACGAGTGGATTGTTAAAATTTGGTATATGTTTACAATGGAATATTACTCAATTTTAAGAAACAACAGTGAGCTAGCACCACTCATATTATCCTGGATTAAGCTTGAGCCCATTATACAGTGAGACTTTAAAGAGCTATTTTCCAACTCCCCCATTGCCAGAGCAATAAAAACGAACAAAATATAGCAAGTGGGACTTATGTTAGAAGTATAGGTAGGTGTTTGAGGTTGAGCTTTTCAAACCTTGGATTAACGTATTAAGAACACTGTGTCCCTCTGAAAATTCAATAAGGACAGATCCATTCTCACTGGAATGAAATGATTAAGGGGAAATCGTGAGAGGAAGTCCCAAACAAAGCCTTTGTGATCTGTCTACTGCCCTCAACTTCTGCACTACATAATGAGAGGGGGGTGGATAATAAAAGAGTGTTTTACAGTGGAAATCTTTTATTCCTTCATTGTAAATTTGCTCTGCACTCACCCACATGATCTGCCTACTTTGTAAAACACCTTCAAGGGTTTCTAACTAAAGAAGAAACCATAGCATATTTATCCACAATATGAGCAATAATGTGGGGTTATCAGCTTATATAGTATGCAATGGGGATTTTTAAAAATTGAGGGTGGGGGATTATGAATTGAGAATTTGAGGGGAAATTCATAGTATTAAACCAGAAACAGACTGAAATTGGTGCCAACCAAGCTCATGAAAAGGAAAGTTTTCAAAAGTTGAGTATCTATTGATTTAATCTACCTGGGAACAAGTGTCTGAGTATTGAAAAAGCCTTCTTTTGTCCTGAAATTTTCAGACATCACTGGTAGCCTCTATCATATTATAGAATAAAGAATTACTGTGTGATGAGCTATTTCACTTTATTCATTAACAGAATTATTTAAGTGAGCACCTATCATCGTGTGTGCAGTTAGGTTCTACGGGAAGCAAGAAGTTTTAAATAGGAAATCTTCCCCTGTGAGGTCTGTAAACAAACCTTTCTTTGGTTCAATGTATCAGAGACTAGGTTTAGCAAACTACAAAATATCTACATCTGTTCTGTCCTAATGTAATTGAACTCATTCATTTATTGGTTCATTCAACTAACACTGTGGTCCCCAATCCCCAGTACTGGGCAAGCCAGCAAAGCTTCACCTGTGTTTATAGCCACTCTCCACCACCTGAGCTCTGCCTCCTCCCAACACCCCAACCCGTCCATGGAAAAATTGTCTCTCATGAAACTGGTCCTTGGTGCCAAAAAGGTTGAGATGTGAGGCAATCTCTTGTCTCAAAGGGCTTTTGGTTTAGTAGGAAAGAAAACCACTGCACATCAATATCTAAAGTATTAGGCAACCTATCTTCAATGACTGAGGCAGATACTTACTTTAGGTTGGCTCTCTCAACACCCATTCCCAATCCTCTTCTCTTTTGTTTTCCTAATCTACCTTAAAAACTAGAGACCCAAATGCTTCATTTTGCAGCCTCCCTTGCAGTTAGTGGTGGCCATGGGACATGGTCTTTTCCAGTGAGATGCAAGGCAACGTTTGCTAAGGGAGATCCTGTAGAAGATTTTGCTTTCCAGAGAAAAGCAAGACATAGTCTTCTGTTGTCCTTCCCTTATCTTCATGTCTGGGATGAAAAATGATACCTGGAGATGCAGCAGCCATCTTGTGTTGACATTGTAACAGGTAGTCAAATGCATTCCTAATGGACACAGTATTAAGTCACTCCAGTAGACATTAAGCCACTACAGTGGTCCAAGCAGAACTGGAGTTCAGTATAGAACAAGAGTAACTAGCAAAGCCTTCATGGGGATGTCTTACTCCACTGTGCTGCTATAATAGAATAACTGAAACTGATAATTTATAAGTGATATAAATTTGTTTTCTTACAGTTCAGAGACTAGGAAGTCCAAGATCAAGGCACTGGCAGGTTCAGTGTCTGAGCCCTTCCTGATAGATGGTGTCTTGTTACTAGGTCCCTGTGTGGAGGAAGGTAGAAGGGAAGGACAGTAAGTGAGTCAGCTCTCTGAAGCCTCTTTTATAATGACATTAACCCATTCATGAGCGTACAGCCCTCATGAATTAATCACTTCCCAAAAGGCCCCACCTCTTATATGGACACATTGGAAATTCAGTTCCAACCTGTGAATTTTGGGTGGGACGCAGCATTCAAACAATAGCAAGGGGGAAGTGGTATTTTTTTAATATAACTTGAAGACTCATTTCTTTTATTAGGATGCAAGCTCTTTAAGAGGTCAAAAGTGCCTTATTTATCTTTGTATGCTTATGCCAAGTGTTATAACAGTGTTCAGCATATAGAAGGTTCTCATAAATGCTTGTTAAATAAATACATCACGATTATTCCACACACACACACACTTTGATGGATCAAGGTTAGATTACCATCTGGGGACATGCTTTTTGCATAGTCTACTTGGGGAACACTACTCCATATTAGAGTGTCATAGAACTATTTTAAGCCCAAAAGGCAATTGATGAAGCACATAAAATATGTCAGTACGTCAAAACAATATAAATCATTGTACATCATTTCCTTCTAAGTATTCCTAGTTTTATAGCTGTAGGGATTGGTGCACAGTGACTCAAAATAAACAAATTAATAGAATACTAGGAATCCAATCGATTGTTTTCACCCCCATTTATTCTGAAATAAAATGAAATGTACCTGAGCAAACATTTTCAACTCTACTGTGCTTTAGACACTGTGCTAGGTGTGGGGGAATAAAGATTAACTTTCTCAACTCTTCAGGAATTCACTGTTCATTGGTAAAAGAGACAAATGAATAGATAAGACATCATAGTTCCTGTGACAGGAGCTTGTCCCAATACAACGAAGCCTTGAAGGAGGGATTCCAGCAAAAGCTGCATAAAGGTCACTGCCATGAGCTGACAGTGAGGACATTAGAATCGGGTTTGCAGATTTACTCACTAGTTTTTGGCAACTAAAATATCCTTTGTACTTTATTAACTAATAATGTCTTCTCAAATTTCCTTTCATCATGAATAAAAATTTTAAATTGTTCCTATTAACTGGGTATCTGTACCTTAAATGGAGTGGCAGTGACCATTGAAAAGTTGCCTTGAAAACATACAGCTGAGCTTTTGGCGTAGTGCTTTGTACAACACAGGTCAATCTTGGAGTCAATGCGAATTTATGTTGAGAAGTGGAAAAAGGACTTTTATTATAAGGGGGTCTTATGAAACATCCAGCCCTAGAGCCCATGTATTATTGAAATAAGATTCTGGTTTAGTCATTTTAAAAAATAATATCTTATTCAGGTGATTTATAAATTTAAAACATTATAATGTATCATTTTCCTTTTTAAGAAAATATGAAATGTAAATGTTTTAAGATTATGAAGTTATTTTATACTCTACTGAAGGAAAGAGAGGATGAGAAAAACCTAGAAAAAAATTAATTCTTCTTTGGATTTTAGCTGTTGAGCCTGCCCTCCCCCCACCAGCTATTGGGAGGGTGGTTCCCACACACAGCACAGCTCTGTTTTTAGATCTTGGGAAGCGCAGAAGTCTTTTCACTTCCATCCCCATCCGCCACCCCTCTAGCCATCGCAAGTACCTTTTCATTCAACACGCCCTAGAACAAATGCGTTTCTTTTGTCTCAAATCGTCTAGACAAATAGGAGGGGGCAGGGAGAATTCCAGATCCCTTTTTTTTTACTGTGATAATTGAGGCTGTATTAACTTACTACCTACAAGTTCTTACTAGAGAGTTTAACGTTGCTAATGTAAATCCACTTATTTTCACGAAACTCTAGTGCTCAGTTGTCCGTTACCTAGTGGTGCCTGAGCATTATGAATATCGTGTCAGCAGAAATAATCTGTTTGGCTCACGATGATGAATATCCTGCTGTTGAAATCTGTTCTTTCAAAAAGCCCCGAAAGTACGTGGCGCACTTCTGCCGTGGGCGCTTACTTGTGAGCAGCAAACCTCATTACTCTATTCCTGTATTTTAACGGAAATCTACTCTTTGTTTTCACACTTCTGGCAGAGTTCTTCCACTTCAACAAGAATTTAATAGTAATTTTTATTCACAGAGAGTAACAAGGTTCCTTCAGGCTCAATTATGGGTGGACATAAGAGATGACCTCGTAAACTCTTTGGCAATCTGAATCTCCTCCTGGGGATTGTCAGCTGCATAATGAAGAAATATGTTCCAGGGTTCAGAAGTGATTGTTTTCTGGGCACACACCACACACATGTGTATGTGTTGTTGTTTGTGTTAGTGTGTGTTGGAGTGTGTATATGCAGATGTTGGTGTATGTTGGTGTGTGTGTTAGTGTACATGTTGGTATGTGTTGGGGTGTGTGCGTTGGTGTATGTATGTATATTAATGTGTGTATTGCTTGTGTGTGTGCTTGTTGGCATGCCTGTGTGTTACTGTATGTGTTGGGGGTGTGTGTGTGTTGCAAAAACAGGGGCAAGGATAAACTGACAAGTGGAAATAGGAAACTTGATGAGCATATTTACAAAGCAGGGCTGTGTTCTGTTTACTTTTTTCCCATGAAAATGCCAGCTGGACCTACTCCCTCAAGCACTGGGGCAAAGAAGTTGGGAAGAGACCAATGAACTAAGAGAGCTCAAGAGCTGCAGTGAGGAGAGAGAGTGAGGCCTGGGAAGAAGGGAAGAGAGAGAGGAAAAAAAGAAAGCAACCCGAGGAGGATGGAAAGGCAGCAATATTACCTGGGCCCATGGATGCTGGCTTCTTCACAGGAACTGTACCATAGAGTGCCTGAGGAAAAATGATTTAAAGGTCAAGTTCAACCACATGGGCTGAAATCCATCCCACCTCGGATTTTGTTCTGCTCTGTTTTGGATGAACATTAATGATCGGCCTGTTGAAGGACAGTGTGGAGACCAAGACCCCTGAAAGCTTCTGGTGACTTGTGGAAGTTGACAATGTCCTCCAGTCAACGCAGCCTCGGCCCCAGACAGAACAGGGAGAGCTGTCCCTGGGGTTAGTTCTGTGTGAGTGCTGGAATAACAAAGAGAAAGAAGTATAATATCCCCACATATCGAGTGCCTTTGTGTCTGCTCAATAGTCCTAGCTGTTTTCATCCTGAGATTCAACTAAAGGCATTTTAGTGTGATAAGTACTAGTAAAGATTTCAATCATATAATCTATCTACATAAAGAGCCCATCTGCAATGCAAGAGCCTTACCTTGCAAAACAAAATAAACTACTAATCACATTTAAAGATAAGGAAGTTTTAAAAAAATAAGGAACATGTTTACAGGGATAAACATTCATCGCAAATATGAAAACATAGCTGAGAGTAAAAGAGGTAATTAACAAAGAAAAAATGCTAAAGGATTTGGAGAACTAAAAAACAAAATGCCTCCAAAGGGGTGAGGTGCTTTCTTCCCACTCCCCCCACGTCAATCACGCCTCTCAGCCATCACTAACTGGCTATTTGTCTGTTTCCACACTGCTGCATCACAAAACATCGTGCCCACTTGCCTGGGAAAGATAATATCTCACACACATGGGGCTGCCTTTGATCTCTGTGGTCGAGCTGGAGGTCAGAGGCCTGCCTTCTCCAGGCCCTTACTTCAAATGATTCCTTTCATTTACTGAGAAGCCCAGCGTTAGAAGGGCAAAGGCAGAAAAAATAAAAGCTGTGATTTAATAGCAATTTATGTGTTTGGCCTATTTCGGGTTGGGTTTTATTTTCTTTGGGTCACATCTAATCCCCATTCCTCACCGGTTCCCGGTCCCCCTCCCCCACCATTTGTTTGTTTTGTGGCAGCAGACAAATTGGCACTCCAAGAGACCCTCTCCCCTGTAACTTATCACGCGCCACCTTGTCTTTCTAAAAGGTGGCATTCAGAGAGGTAATTCGCTGTCTCTTATTGACATTGTATCTGAATCAGAAGGCACAATTATGCAGGGGGCTTTTTGTACATGTTTTAAGCCAGTGGTCCCCAACCTTTTTGGCACCAGAGATCGTTTTCATGGAAGACACTTTTTCCACGGACTGGGGAAATGGGGAGGGAGGGATGGTTTGGGGATGATTCAAGTGCTTTATATTTATTGTGCACTTTATTTCCATTATCATTACATTGGAATATATAATGAAATAATTATACAACTCACCAGGGGTTGGGGAACCCCTGTTTTAAACTGTGTATATAAATGGCTTTCTTAAATTCACATGACTCCTTGAGGGAATGTTCTATTTGTACACAAATGGGAAAGGGAGGTAGATGATGGAGCAAGTTGGACCCAAGATTGAAGTGGGACTTAGACATGGGAAACATTTCATAATATTTTCTCTTTTGTGCATCAATAAAATAAAAATTATATCATCCAAAGGTGCTTCAGATTTTTAAAGTATGAACTTTCATGTAAGGCATAATTATTTTGCGGCTACTTTGCAATGTCGTTAATGATCATTGCAACATTGAGCTTCACTGCATAATAATGTGGAATGTTCGTATTGACTGAGGCCATCCCATGTACCAGGCACCATGGAGGGAGCTTAGTCTGTGTTTACTTCAATTCACTTTCGGAATAAGCCTATGAGGCAGATATCGTTCCTCTTTTAAAAAGGAGAAGCAGTTCATCAGAGAGTTACACACAAAAAAATGTAAACCTGGTTTTATTCCTATGGAATTGACAGTTCCTTGAGTGAGATTGACTGGAATGAATGAGTTTTAGTAAACAAATTTGAAAATACTGCACTACACTGTTAAAATGGAAGGTCTGGAAATCTCAGCTCAGTACTGTGATGCTTATATCATAGAAACTCTCTGCTTTCCCCGCTAATAATGGAGGCAGCTTTGCTAAGGACTCTGGAGTCACAGAGAAGTGGAATCACAAAGCTGGTCTGAGCCATGCGCCACAGGCAAGTTACAGAAGCCTGGAGTACTTAGCTTATAGAGTACTTAGCTTATGGAGACTCAGAAAGGAAGAACACAGGAGCAAGGTCTCTATATGTTGCATTGCCTAACCATAAAAAACAAAAACATAGAAGTCAGTTAATCTGGTCTGAAAAGCCTTACGTACACAGCAGGAGGGCAAAGATGCTATCCTGGGGATGCTGACTGGGACATACCAAGTCTGTTTGAGGACAAAGACATGTCCAATTTTCTATCAGTAAAAAAAAGGCAGGGGGAGGTTAGGGCCTGGACTTCGGAGCCAGGCAGCCTTGGTTCTAATACAGTTGTCTCCCCTTATCTGAGATCCTAAAATGGGTGAGTACAGGACAATAAGGCATTGAGAGAGAGAGGAAGAGAGAGAGACCACATTCACATTACTTTGATCACAGAATATTGTTATAATTGTTTTATTTTATTATCAGTTATTGTTGTTAATCTCTTCCTGCCTAATTTATAAATTAAACCTTATCAGAGATGTGTAAATATAGGAAAAAACAAAGTATACATAGGGTTTGGTACCATCCTCCATTTCAGACATCCACTGGTGGTCTTGGAACATAACCCCACACAACCCTGTGGATAAGGGAGGGCTGCTATACTAGCATTGTCACTTACTAGCTGTGGGCTATGAGCAATTTAATTAGCCTCCCAGTACCTCCATTTCCCCAATAAACACTGGGGTGAGGATTAAGAAAGTTAATGCGAATCAAGTACCTATAGCACTGTCTGGCACGACGCCAACGCTCAATGCACGTTCACTATGCAGAGACCAGGTGGTGGGCGGGTTCCTCTGAGTGGATCCATTTCAGCATCTATAGGCCACACAGTGTATTTTTCAAAGCTTTTTCTCAGGACTTTCAGAATCTGCTGTAAACTTTTTTAACAGAAAAGATGCAGAATTGGGAAGAAGCTTACATGAACTTTCCAGAGTTTTCTAGTGTCCAACTTACTCATCGTCAGGTCCTGAGGGAGGTGCACCACTCCTGTGCTAACCAGCATCCTGTTTGCTCAGATCTGAGTCTCCTGAGTAAAAGCATTTATGATCTAGGAATGGCCTGAATGCGGAGGAGAAAAGACTGCGGTGAATTCTGTCCGGCTGCGGGTTGCAGTAAGGTTACATTGTTCAAGAAGCCAGAGTGGATTGGGAGCAAATGCCTGTCTCTGTTGGATAGTTCCGTGAAAGTATGAAATTTAGAAGGATTTTGAGGGATACATTAGAACTTAATGCTAATACAAAGAGAAAGGATGAGTGGGGGTTTTGATCACAAGATGACCACTGAGCATGGAAAACAAAGAATACCGTTTGTTAGCACTGTACAACTTCTGCATATTCATTCCGCAGAATCTATACTCAACTGACAGATTTGTGATAGAAAAGCCTTCATGAGTATGGTTTCGGGGTTCACTTCTCCCTTCACCCTGAAAGGAGCGACTCCTATGGTTGGGAAACTCACTTGTTAACACCTTGGAGGAGTGGGCAATCACAAAATTAGCCTCAGGTTCTCCTAGAGTTAGAGGAAAGAGGAAATTGCAGGAGGAGATTTGTACAGATGCTTCTCGATTTGCAATGGGGATAAATCCACTGTAAATTGAAAATTCGTTAGGTTGAAAATACATTTAATGCATGAAATACAGCAGTATCCGACCTACAATGGTTTTGACTTACCATCTTTCCACTTTATGATGGGTTTATCAAGACGTAACCACATCTTAAGTCAAGGAGCTCCTTATGCCTTAATGATGGGGTATGCTTTCTACTGGATGTGTATCACTTTCAGGCCATCGTAAGGTAGAAAATCAAAAGTCAAACCATCCTAAGTCAGAGACCAACTGTATGTTAGCACAAGAAGTTAATTATTCGTTGGAATGGTTAGAGCAGGGTCTGAGGCAGCAGACAGGGAAAGCTGGTTCTTGTTGAGGTCAGGGCTGTGCTTGCTGAATTCTGTTTCCCAGGTGTGTGTTCCCTAGTTGGAAATGCTGCAAAAAGGGATGAGACCTGCCACTCCTCTGACAGCCTGAGCTCTCACTGACCTTACAACCCAGGAAGATAAGCTTCCCAGGAAGGAATTAGTACTTTTGACTTGCTTGACTTGAACCCAATGCTGCTTTTTCCCTCATTTTTCATGTACCAGTGAGCCGTCTTTCTCATTTTTTTTTTAAAGTAACATTTTTGTGGTCTTACCCAGAACCCTGTCCTGATTCGCTCACGCTCACTAATCTCCCCACTTACAGGAGTCTGAGGTCTTGAAAACCTGGAACTCTTTTCCACCTGCTAGTCGTTAAAACAATTACATGGTCAGGAGCTCACAAATAAAGCAATTAATAACGTACCCAGGTCCTATTACCTCCTGGTCTCGAATGCAGGGGGATGAATTATGTCCTTGTCCCATGTAGGAGTCGTGTCTCTGGAACAATGGCCCATACACAAAAGAAGAGTCGCAAAGTGGGTGGCGGTTCTTTTTGACTTCTCTTGTCTAGACACTTAATTCCTGTAACCCCTCACCTGACAATAAGCTCTTGTTCCCAGTTTGACATTAAAATTTACATTTAGAATCCTGTACTTATTTTTTTCTCATTGTGTGTAAATTAATTTCAGGTCATTAATTAGTTATTTAGCACATGTTTTCTGAGCAACTACCCTTCTTGGCAGCAGGGATGCAGAAGTAGACAATTCCTGCCCTCCTGGAGCCGATATTCTCATGGCTACTATGTTCTAGTGGCTACATCAGTGCTTTGCAAGTTAGATGGAAAGTTTTACAAGGGCAAGCAGGGTGCATTTTAGCATTCTTTTTGGTAATAGTCTAAACTATGATACCACTTATCATTTGTGCCACACGTCATAAGCTGTAAAACATTCTGGTCCTGTCATTTGATTTTGTTATTCCCAGCAGGAGACCCTGTCTCTGTGGGGCTGGCATTCTGCGGCAAGAGGCATTCTACCTTCCATTCCTCAGAAATCCCCAGAATGTCTGTGACACTACCGATAGTGTGGTTCCTTTAAATTTGCTTTTAAAAGATTTTTTTTTTCTTTTAGCATTTCTTATGATAAAAGTAGCGCTGGAATAAAACATTAAAATGTATACAGCAGAGGACAAACATCAATTTAGCAAACATGAGAAGGTAACGTTTCAGCTGGGGAGGTAGAGAGGTGGTAAGCTCCTTTGCAGAGGAGGAATCGTGGTATCCCTGGCTTCTGAGTGGTGGGAGCTGCCTTTCAGCCTAGTTTCAATGTGGAAGTTGATTTTACTGCTTCTGCTCCCGGTTCAGGCAAGCATGGCTGAGAACAGATTTCTGGAAAGAAAAGGCCACGGACCAAAGTAAATAAGAGAGCGCTGACGATGCAGGGCATTTTGAGGAGCTTGGGGTATGGCGACTCTTTTTAAATATAGCTAATAAATTCATTCCATTTAACACACACTCGTCAAGCACCCTCTCTGTGACGGGCTTTGTGCCAGGCCATAGACTTTGGATTGTACATTAGGGGTATAATTGCCTTTGAATTTAAAGTGTGAACTCTGGAGAGGTGCAGGTATGAAATTGAGGATTATCATGCAACAGTTACAAAGGCCTTGATTTAAGGAAGCAATAATCTTGACGTGTCCTGAAGTGACCTAGAACAGTTAGTAACCTAATAAGAGAAGAAGAAAAAAGGGATGGGGGAAAGTTAAGAAAACTTTGGTATGGATTAGAAAAGAGACAATTGCTGGCAAAGGGATTCAACCAAGTCCTTTTGTGAAGGAAATCAGTATGAAAACACTATCATGTATAATTTGCTGTGTATGGTTATGCTTCAGTTAATTGTCTAGCAAATTGTGTTCATTCAGGCAACAGATATGTATTGAACATCAATATCAATGGTTCTCACCTCTGGCCAATATTAGAATCACTTGGGAAGATTTTAGACTGAGAACCACCGTTTCAGACACAATAAATCAGAATTTTGATGGTGAGGTACATATGCTGGTTTTATTTTAAAGGCTCCCAGGTGATTTTAATGTACTCTCCAGGATTGAGAACCACTGGCCTAGTATTAATATATTGGTTCTCAAACTTGGCTGTACATTAGAATCACCTGGAGAGCTTTAAAAATGTACTGATCCTGGGTCCCTACGCAGACCAATTAAATCTGACTCTAGGAGGGTGGGACCCGAATATCTGTACTTAAAAATCTCCCCAGGTGATTCTAATGTTCAGCCAAGGCTATAAACCACTGGCTAATGCTGTTAGGTATATATAAATAGTAGGGAACAAATTTCACATAATCCCTGTCCTCACAGAATTTAAGATTTAAAGAGAGAGGCAAAGAACAGCTTACAAACAAATTATGATAAACTGTGATAAGCGCAATGATGAAAATGAAATGGTAGCAATAGTTGGAAATAATGGTAAAGTATTAGGTGATGATCAACTTTAGACAGACTTGTCAGAGAGGTGACATTTAACCTGGGAATTAAAAGAAGACAAAGAGCTAGTCTTTGGAATAGGGAAAAGGAGGTGAGAAGGAGATGGAATGAAGAATAAATATTTCTTTGAACAGCACATGCAATTTGAAGAGCACATGCAAAGGCCCTGGGGTGAGACAGAGCTAGACATATTTGTGGAAGGGTTCTGTCTGTTAAGGAGTAAAGACAGGGGTGAGTGATTTGAGATGACCTGGAGAAATTAGGGAGGGGCCCCATCATACACAACCTCATAGGACATGTTAAAGAATTTGCATTTCTTTTTATGCTTAATGAGAATCTTTAAAACATTTTTAATTGGGGATGTTAGATGCTTCCATTTAGTTTAGTATTTTTTTTAGATGAAGTCTCCTTCTGTTACCTGGGCTAGAGTGTCAGCCTAGCTCACAGCAACCTCAAACTCCTGGGCTACAGCAATTCTCCTGCCTCAGCCTCCTGAGTGGCTGGGACTACAGGCATGTGCCACCACACCCGGCTAATTTTTCTATTTTTAGTAGAGACGGGGGTCTCATTCTTGCTCAGGCTGGTCTCGAACTCCTGACCTCAAGCAGCCTCCCAGAGTGCTAGGATTACAAGTGTGAGCCACCATGCCCCGCCAATCCAACTATATCAGAATCTTTGGGAAACGGGTTAACATTACATAGAGCTTAAAAGCCCAGCTTTGGAGTCAGAAAAACGGCTCAAATTCCTGGCAATATTGCTCTATGAGTTTGGGTCAGTTAATGAGTCTCTAAAAGCTTCTGTTGCCTCAGGAATAAAATGGCACACATGATATTAATAAGACCTATCTCTTAGGTTGTTCTGAACATTGCCAAGTAAAGCACAGTGCTTGGCATAGATGCTCAGTAGTTGACAAGTATGATGAAAGTATTGATACTAATATGTAGATATAAGGTGATAACATCTGAATTATGCTCAATTCCACACACTGATACATTTTTTTTTTAAAGACAGAGTCTTGCCACGATCATAGCTCTCTGCAGCCTCAAACTCCTGGGCTCAAGTGATCCTCCTGTCTCAGCCCCCCAAGTAGCTGGGACTATGGGCACATGCCACCACACCCAGCTAGTTTTTTTCTTTTTCTGTAGAGACAGGGTCTTGCTATGTTGCCTAGGCTGGTCTTGAACTCCTGATCTCAAATGATCCTCCCACCTTGGCCTCCTAAATTGCAAGGATTACAGGTATGAACTCCTGATTTTGGACAGCTGAGTTATACTTCTGTAATTCACCAATACAATATAACTGACATTTTCATGGCATGCTAGACACTGCCAACATCCAAAGCCCAGCTCCACTACTTACCAGCCAAGAAATCTTGGACTAGTTATTGAACCATCCGTGCCTCTATTTCCTCATCTCTAAAATGGGAATAATGTCAATTCTTACCTGACTAGATGATTTCAACATGGACTGGGTTAATACATATACAATTCAGCACATAGTAAATACCAATAAAGGTACCAATAAGTATTCTATTGATAATGGTAGCTCAGGATGGTATTTATACAAACCCTAAATTACTAAGAACATTTAGTCCCACATTGAACAACAGATATTGCTATAGTTTAAATAGAAAATCATGAAAATTTAAATATTAATTAGAAAAAAGAATTCTTAAGAAAAATGCTATTTGATGTAATAAACCAATAAATATCTATGTTCAAACCTTAAAATTCTATTGTCTCTCCCTTCCCAGATATATTAGTTCAATCTTTCAAAACCTAAATAATACTACCTAGTATTCTATTTATTCCATAATACAAAAAAAAGAAAAAGTCTTTCAGTTATAAGGTTATTAGTTATAAATTAGAGGTAAACATGTACTAAGTGACAAATATTTTCAGTTCAGATTTTTTAAATAAGATTTTTTTCTCAAATCAAAAGAAATGAGATTATTTAAATATTTCTGACACAGAAAAGCACAAAAAAGGGAAATGGAACACTGACTCAAATCTCATTATTCAGAGATTAACATTTTGAAATATGTACTTTAATCTTTTTTTACACACACATATTTCCTATTGTTTCTTATAAAACCAGACTCATACATTTCATTTGGTAAACTATTTTCTTCTAACAATATACAATGAATATTTTTCAAGTCACCAAATATTTTTCTACAATATCCTCAGTGTATGTACCACAATATACTTAACCAATCACATCTTATTGAACACCTAAACTTTATCCAATTTACAATCTTATAAACAAAGCTGTGATGTCTAATTAATAACTTCTGAGAAATACAAGTCAATGATTTCTGGTTTTATATAAAATACTTTAATTAATGAGATTGATATTGGGGTAGTACAAAGTTAAGAGCTATGAAGATAACACAAGTCAAAATTCAAGGAATCTATAATTGTAGCATCTTAAAGAATGAAATATTCACATTCTTAAACTGTTTCTGCGAAATCCTTAAAACAATATACTTTTTAATATTGAGCTCCTTTGAAGTTTTCTACTGAGCTGGAGTTGAGGTGCTTGGAGACTTTGCTACTAATTCAGTCCTCCACGAAAAATTCTGCACGTGTCTTAACTTTACTATTATAATACAAAGAAAATGATTTAATATTTTTCTAGAAAAATTCTCTAAATGGTGATTATGACAATGAACCAAAGTCTAAACAACAACAAAACCAAAAAATAAAACAAGAGAAAAGAATGTACTGTGGAGAAATGTTTAAAATTTCATTTTAACAGTTATAGGATACTAAGAAGACAGGGCTACTAAATGCAGTGTGAGATTCTGAAACAGAAAAAGGACATTGTTGGACAAAGTGGTGAAATTTGAATAAAGTCTGTAGGTTAGTTAATAGTATCATACCAAATTTAATTCTTAGTTTTGATAACTAACTATACTATTGTTATGCAAGGTGCTATTTTTGCAACTTTGTCTAAAATTATTTCAAAATAAAAAATTTTCAAAATCTCTATTGATAACTATAAAATCATAAAGCAACAACCATTGTCATTTTGATCTCCTAAAATGTTAGAAGATCTAGGCAACATTTCATAATGGCTGTATTTGTTCTGAAGCTTATTAAAACAAGAGGGAAATGCAAGCATCGAAACATCAAAGTACATGATGGAAATCAGCATCAGATGTTTAAAAGTATGTATTTCTATTCATTTCCAGCTCAGAGTCACGATTTTAAGAAACACTAAGTCTGTGCTACTGAAGTGTACAGCTGCCTAAAAACGGATGGTGAAGGGTTGTTTTATAATATTTATCTCTGTTGAAGCTGAGCTCTCACAATGTGGCTTCATTTCAGAGAGCCTAATAAATAGGAAATTGTTTTCTTCCAAATGCCTGAAAATAAAGTGTACAAACCTCAGTGAGTTTTGTCATTAGAGTTATCTAGAAGGCACATATACTCAAGAAAATAATTTTCACATATCCATTCACATGAATGATTAATAAGCAATGAGAAACATTCAGATGAGAGTTTATATAAAACATCCCACTGACCACAGAAATTATTTTAATTCATTATTTGCTTGTTACCTATCACTTTTATTAAGTAGTTATATTTAATTTTTTATTTTATTAAAAAGTTAGGAAGTGCAAATTTTAACCATTTACCTTGTCTTGTTTATTACGACATGAATCAGCATAAACATACAAGTTTCATAAACAATTCTCACTTGACATAGTGACCTACCTATTTTATAGTTTGGAAGCAGTATCAGCTGATAGCTGACCATAGTAAAAAAAAAATGTGGATGACAAGTATTTGCAATTTTTTCTTTTCAAAATATGTCTCTAGAACTCAAATGATTAGTTTTCATTAGTATAAATACAGTATCAAAATATTTGCAGAAACTGATAAAAATGGAAGTCTGTGACCCTTTACTCTAAATTTTCCAAAGATTCTGCAACCCTGTAAACAGCTATTTACATTTTTTTGGGCAAGCAAGTGTATCTATCTCAACGATAACGGGAACTGAAATTTTCCTGGTGATATTTTTCCCATACTCACTGGCATTGAAAAAGTAAAATTGCTCAAGGTTAATCAGCCTAATCTGAAGGAGAGGAAGTTTACCCCTCATTTCCCAAAAGATTCTCTTTAATTTGGAAGTAACATTGACAGGTGGCCTCAACACTCAGGGCATTACAGACCACCTTGAAGGTCTTAGTGCCAGTGGGCTTTGAAGTCAGAATAATCAACAAGTCATTTGATATCCCACCAGACGGGATGGCCCCACGGAGAAGGCCATCTCTCAGGTAGCCTGATTGTCTATCAAATAGGGATAACTCGATACAGTTTGCTGAGCAAATTCATAGACTTGAATGGAGCTATAAAGTGGAGAGAAATGTCCATTACAAACTGATTTTCAGCGATCTTACTTTCTTTAAAAATGTTAATACGTTTCTTTAAAGAGTAGATAAGCATCTATGAGAATTGGTCCATTACTAATAATGAAGGGAAGAAAAATTAGTTTGTATTTTATGGGCAAATAACTCTCCTTTTTTGGTAAATGATAAATTGTTTGATCAAATATTTTGAGTAAGAGGCCATCTCCAGTCACGTACAGTGTAAAGAAAATGATTAAATATTTTTTTTCTGGGATGGGTGAGGAAGGTGGAGTAAAGAATTTCTATTCTTGGAAAGGAATTGATGTTTTTCTATCAGAGCAAAATTAAATTTTCTGGGCATTAAATGTTCTTTACTCTTTCAAAATGGTTATTAAGGTTTCTATTAATATTTACCAAACCTGATTCCAAATGCATTTATTGAGTTCTTGGTTATGTTCTACACTCAGTTGAGCAGGTAAATGCATGTTTGACTTTATGTAACCAACCTGTCCTGTTCAGCTTAGGAGTAATTTATAGCTACTAAATTTCATGTGCTCAGGAAAGGATCTAGCAATATGTACATGTACATCTATGACATTTGTATTGTCAATATTCACATCAATTCAACTTAATACAATAGTGTCTGAGTCTCTGCTATGTTTCACACATTGGACCAAGTGCTATGAAGGGAATTCTATAGATTGCAATGGCTCTCTCAATAGGATTTACAAAGATCATGAGCGTTTCTCCCCAGAGTGACTGATGTATTTGACATCCTTTACATGGCCACACGTTCCAGAAAATCACTGTTTCCTAGTTTGCAGGAATGCCCTACCTTCCAGGATATGAAGATGTTCCCATTAGCAAGGTCAGCTCCCATGATTCACCAGATACACTGGAAAAATTACTGCTGGTGTTAACATGTCCCTATCTACCATAATCTGCCAGCCTCTTGAGATGCTCAAATGTAAAGAAGGAAAAGAGGAAAAATAAAATGAGTAGAAAGAATAATTCTTTGAATATGAATCTGTAGCTTTGAGAATATTCCAGAAGAGCTGAAGACTCATCTGTCTAGGATGGTTAGATTCACTGCCCATTTACCGTATTGCTGGTGAACACATGCACCTGACAGTTGCTGGGCAGCGCAATAGCTGAGTTAAACACAGGCCCTGGAGTCAGGCCATGCTTCTAATTCAAACTCTACCTCTTACTAGTCGAGGGAACTTAAACTGATTATTGAAATTTTCTAAGTCTCAGTTTCCTTATCAGTTAAATATAGGTAATCATTTTTGTGTCTACCACATTCTCAGAGGCTATAAAGCAGATGAGTGAGACCATGCATGGAAAGTACATAGCACCTAGCTTGACACAGCACCAGTGTTCAATGCCTTGTGGCTTCTATTGGTATTTGGAAATGGTGTTCAAGTCTTCCTCAGAGTCCTTGGCAAGGCATATTGCATTTTTCACCGCCCTGACTTGTTACTGTTGTTTCTGTTATTGTTCAGCTATTAAGCCACTACTGTGCTTTTACCTCCTCCCATCACATCCCTAACTTCTAGAACTCAAGAAAGATGTTTAATGAGTAGATAAATCCAGAGTATTGAGAATTTTCTGTCAAGGAGTAGGAGAAAATATTTGTAAAGACTACCTTGAATACTACACTGCAGAGATCATATGCAAAGACTTTCAGTCTGAGTAACAGGAGCAAAGTTGTGGTTTGGAAAAGCTAGACAAGAATAAATGCTAGGTGCATTGACTACAGACACAGAAGACCATGACAGAGGCTGCTAAAATAATCCATGTATTAACTAAAGGGAAAGGGTAGGTCTCAGAGAGGACATAGTGCCTGTGTAATGTGCCTATGAAAATATAAACTGGATATATAGTTGGGAGAAATGAACATAGAAAGTAGTACTGTTTACAATAGCATCAAGAAACACGAAATATTCAGGGGGAAAAATCTAACAAAATATGTGCAGGATCTGCATGCTGAAAACTGTAAAATACTGATGACAGAAATAAAACAAAAAGAAATAGAGAGATATATCATATGCATTTATTGGCAGTCTCAATATTGTTAAGATGTCAATTTTCCCCAAACTGATCCAGAGATTCAGTGCATTCCCAAACAAGATTCCAGAAGAACTTTTTGTAGATATCAACAAAGCCAATTCAAAAACTATTTTTTTTAAAAAAAGTAGAATGACCAGAACAATCTTAAAAAAGAACAAAAATGGAGGACTAGCTGATTTCAAGAATTAATTACATATAAAGCTACAGTATCAAGACGGGTAGTATTGGTAAAGGATGGACACATAGATCAATGCTAAAAAAAGGAAGAGCCCAGAAATAGACACATATAAATGGTCAATTTTGCCAAATGTACAAAGGCAATTCAATGGGGAAATAATAGCCTTTTCCACAAACGGTGCTGGGACAGTTGGATCTCCTTACATAAATAATATGAACCTTAACCCATACCTTGCACATATATAGAAAAAGTAATTCAAATGAATTATAGACTTACATATAAAGCCCAAGACTATAAAACTTCTAGATGAAAATATAGGAGAAAATGTTTGTGACGTTGGTCAGGCAAAGATTTCTTATATATGATATCCAAAGCATAATCTACACAAGAAAAAAATTGATAAAACAGACTTCATGAAAATTAAAACTTCTGTAAGAGATACCTTTAAGAGAAAAAAGGCACATACTAGAAGAAAATATTTGCACATCATATATGTAACAAAGGATGTTACATCATATATGTAACAAAGGACAAGTATATATATATACTTTGTCCAGTATATATAAAGAGCTCTCAAAACTCAACAATAAGAAAACAGCCTAATTTTTAAAAATGAGCAAAAAGGTTTGAACTGACATTTTACCAAAGAAGATAAGCACATGAAAAGATGCTCTTAGAGAAATGCAAATTTAAACTACCAGAGGATACAATTATAAATATATTAGAATGACTAAAATTAAAAAGATTGACAATATCAAGTGGTAAAGAGGATGTGGGACAACTAGACCTCCAATACTGTGGTCCCAACCCCTTGCTGTGGACTGGTACTGGTCCATAGCCTGTTAGGAACTGGGCCACCCAGCAGGAGGTGAGCAGCGGGCAAGTGAGTGAAGCTTCATCTCTATTTACAGCCGCTCCCCATCACTTGCATCACCACGTAAGCTCCGCCTCCTGTCAAATCAGTGGATTTGTTTCTCACAGAAGTGTGAACCCTACTGTGAACTGCATGTGTGAGGGCTCTAGGTTGCACTGCTTATGAGAATCTAATATCTGATGATCTGAGGTGGAGCTGAGATAGTGATGCTAGCACCAGGGAGCAGCTGCAAATACAGATTCTCATTAGCAGAAAGGTTTGACTGCACAATAAATGTAATGTGCTTGAATCATCCTCAAACTATCCTCCCCTCAACCCCCTGGTCCGTGGAAATATTGTCTTCCATGAAACCGGTCCATGGAGCCAAAAAGTTTAGGGACTGCTGCTCCAATAGGTTGCTGGTGGGAATGCACAATGGTACAGTCATTTTGGAAAACAGTTCAGCAGTTTCTATAAACATGTCCTTACCACATTAGCCAGCAATACTATACACAAGAGAAATAAAAACATATATACACAAAAACCTTTTATATGAATGTTTATATGAATGATTATTCATAATCACACATACAAAAAATTGAAAAGACCCCAAATGCCCTTTAACTGGTGAATAAACTATGGCACTTCCATACAATGGAATACTACTCAGCAATAGAAATTAAACAGTTACTGATACATGAATCAACATGGATGGCATGAATGTAGTATACTAAGTGAAAGAAATCAGACTCAAAGGCTGATACTGTGTGATTCTATTTATACGACATTCTGGAAAAGGCAAATTATAGGAACAGCAAATAGATCAGTGGTTGCCATTGGATTGGGGTGGGAGAAGGGATTGCTTATGAAGGGCAGCATGAAGAAATTTTGGGAGGTGATGAAACATTTCTGTATCTTGCTACTTATGGTGGTTGTTACTCAACTACAAGCCTAAACTGTATTTCTAAACTTTAGCCTGTATGCCAAAAAGAATTCATTTTACTGACTATACATTTTTTTAAAAGTGAGGTAAAATAAAAGTAAAACAATTAAAATGAATTGAGGTTTTTGAGCTTGTATGTCTAAAAGGAAAAATATCTTTCTGGAGAACTAAGGAAGACCTCAGAGAAGAAGGAAGAAAATCAAAAATATGTAAAGTCATGGAAGGGAATGGAAAAGAGACTTTCTAGAGGTAGATGATGGTAAATATATTTAAAGGTCAAAGAAAGTTGTTGTTGACTTCGGAAAGAGCTGTTTCAGAAAAAGAGTTAGCCCATTTAGCAGCCACTTCATTCTTTCTTAGGTCAAGGATGCATTAATTTGAAATTTAAATAACCACCCTTGTAAGAAAGCTGGCAATGATAAGAAAAGACTAAGGTAGTTGCTAGATGCTCAGGTCCAAGAGACAAATTTTAAGATGAGGATGGACTTGAGACTGTAGGATATGGGAGCAGGGGTTTGCTAGAGGAGGAGAGATGGAAGACGTGGAAGGGAGAAGAGACGGGAGTAGCCGCATGGCCCCTTTGGAAAGGGGAGGAGATTAGATTAGCTTTTAAGGAAGGGGAGGGGCCTCTTTTCCTAGAGTCAGAAAGAAAGGCCAGAGATAACACAGTGAGACCAAAGTAGCAAGGGGCAAAGGACTGCAAGGGGTTGAGATTACCCCCAGATGGCCTGTGAATTCCATTCCTTCTTCTTTCTAGTGGTGATGAGGCTTAAGACATTGTATAATAAAAGATTTTCATACAGCTTCTTCCTTCCTGTGGTCATTTCAAAATGGCTGGTAGAAATTCCCTTTTATACTTTTGGTGCTACTCTCTTTGACAGGTTTGCCCTGACTCAGTAGTGTATCCAGGAAGGTGTTAAGCTAGCGCCCCCTTGTGGAATCAGAGTAGAACGGGGCTCTGTGTGTTAATACATTTGCTAACGCGGTACCCTGGATTCCTGATGCTCTGAGAGGTATACGGAGGTGCTATTATGTCTTTTCTTCTCCCCAAGGAAACCAAGGTTTAGTCAGGTGTCGCCCTGAGTAAATATTCAGGGGTAATGTGCAAGCAGAAATGTTAATAACGAGTAAAAATAATGTTTGAATGAATTCTACTTCCAGATGTGTTCAAGTACATTTGTAGCTTTCATTCAGACAAGACTTGTGCCTATGTAACTTTTGGCATGGAAAAAAAAATAAGGAAAGGAAAAAATAGTTCTGAGATTGTTCCAACTATTCCTAAGCTGTACTTAGTGATTGTCCTTCATAAATCCATTTGTAAGGCTACTGACCACTGACAGTGGAGCTATAGAAATCAATTTGCAACAGTATTTGGAATGGGAGGCTTGGGGTATGGATGTTAAATATCAGCAAATTCAAAGCAATTTTTCATGAATAGGCCTAAGAACTGATGAAATTTGACATACGTCATACAATGTTTGCCAGTGAAATAAAAACCCTACAGAGACACGCACGGTGCTTTAATTACAAAAATAACACCTACCCCAAGGAGAAATACAGCAAGAACCCTCATGATGCCCATTACCTCTAATTGGCATCAAGCAGCAAGATCCCTGGCCTCCAGATTAGGTATGCGTTTCACAGCTGACATCGGTTTTTTTTTTTTCCTCAATTGATATTTTTAAATTATCACAGAGGAAGAAAAACGTTTTAGGACTCTGCTTAATTCAATGTTCTAGCCCTGATTTGTAAGACTGCATTCAGGGGCCAAGTTAAGCCTCTCCACACCCCTTTGGAGCCCTACGGCAAGACAGAAATAGAATCAGGTAATTGTAGCTTTTCCTTCTAAGCCATTCTGTGCATGGGAAAGTGCTGTGGCAAAGCAGAGAAAAGTGTGAATTTCCACACTCCAAAGCGGTAAATAACAAAATAAATTACTTTATGGTTTCTACCCTAAAATGGAAACAAAATGGCTTCACCTTTGACTCACATTAATTTGGTCTATTCCATCGGAGTCGTTCCCAGAGGATGGGCACTTCCGGATCTGGAAGTAAATACAGCAAAAGTGAGCAGCAGGATGTGCCCAAATGTCTATACCCAGGTTCACTATAAAGACTGATAATCTGAAATCTGAAATTTATAAGTTTTGAAGCTACCGTGGTATTTATTTCTTGAATTTGCCTGGTTGGGGGTTAATAAATCTGTTGAGAAGTACTGCCATGGGAAATTCCTTCTCTGGCTGTTTGAGTGGTGAGGAAGAATGAAATCAACATCGTTGACGGTTGAAAAGTTACTTGATGACTGTCCTGAGTCTATACAATGGCACACACCTGAATGAAAACTAAAAAAATGCAATAAATCACCCTAGATATTTGGCCTAATATCCTAATACACAAAATATGCAAAACTATAGATACAATGACTTCCTTGTAATATTATTTTCAGGATCTGTTGGAATTTCCTAAAGGGAAACTATAGTCAGGAATATTTTAGATAAAACCAACTGAAAGAATGAAATCACTCCTGAGAATAATGGTAAAATTGGAAATAGAAAGGAGTAGATACAGACATAAATTTAGGAATCAGCCTTAGGGAGGAACTATTTAATTGAATGAATTTCCTACATTTTGAAACATACAGAAAGAACAGCAGAAGGTCAAGGCTAGATCCCTGGGAGATGCTGATGATTGACAGCACCACTCTCTCACATATTCACTATCACTCTCTTCCGTATCACTATCTCACATATTGTACACTTATTTAGTGTCTGTCTTTCCCACCCCACCACTATAAGTAGGCTCTGTAAGAGCAGGTGTTTAGTTTTGCTCTTACTGAAGTCCCAATGTCTAGTTCATTGCTTGTAATTCAGTGGATGCTCCAAGGAAAACATGCACAGCTGGTGAATTGGGACAGAGAAAAATACTAAGAGACAAGAACCAGGAGGAAAACTGTAGGAAGAATCACAAGAAGTAGGCGGCTTATTGCTGACAGGTGAGGCTGAAAGGTAGACAAGCAAAAAATCTAGGCAGGGACTCTATATTGGGATGATGAATTAGAAAGATGTTTAGTGGAGTCAGGAGTTAGGCAAGCCATATCAGGAGTGGTATAGCAAGCCACATCCTAAAAAATGTCACTCTTAGTGGGCTTCCATAGCACCCATGAGTCTCCTTGGAGTTAAGACAAAGCATTTGTTAGGTTGCAATTGAAAAAGCAGGAGACATAACAGAATATTAGAACATAGCTTTGTTTTTCAGATTGCCACCTTTCTTCTTCCTCAAGTGCTTTGTAAAAATGGCAACATAAATGATAAAATGTCTTACCAATCATCTGGAAAAGTTTCCAGAATTAAGATTGGTTATAGAGATCAGGATTTAGATGTATTTGGAGTACAAAATGTGACTTTTTTTATAGCATGTTGACCTTCCTGTTTTGATCAGGTTAACATTAACACAGCTTTGTCATCTGTGAGCATTCACACTGAGGGCAGAAAACTTGACCCCAGAGGCTAATATGGTGCAGAGTAAGCAACTTGAGATATAAATGTGCTCTGGATACTCTACATACAACCTGCCACCTAATATTTCTGAGTTATAATTACTATTCTAGGGCAGCCAGCCAGGGGAAATGCATACACTAGAATTCTATCGGGATTTGGCTTGGGCTTGGGACAATTTAACTTTTTGATCAATGAATCATAAAATCTTATAAAAATATAGTCATTAAATATACATATGACCCAAAGTAGGTTACCATGGTGCTATAGAGAACCAGATTAAACATAGCAAATTGCTCTTGTTAAATTACCAATTAGGAGACAAGGGCATATGTAACAAGATAGAGTGGACAGGATTGAAAGTTAAGTGACAATTTGACAAGAACCGAATCTAAAAAGGGGAATGAGGAAGGCATAGGAGAGTGAATAGGGAGGATCCCTTCAGTAAAAACAGGACAGAAAAAGATCTGAGAGTCATAGTGATCCGCAAAATAAATACAAATTAGTAATGTAAAAAGTGTCTTATGTATGTAAATATTACAATACTTAGCACAGTACTTGATAGGAAGCTAAGGGCTCTTTCAAAATGGTAGCTATTAGCATTAATATACATAGAGTGGGCATATATGAGTTGTTTTCTTAGTTTGTTAAATTCATACTGTCTAAGATTGATGTCAACCAGCCATAGCAAGCTGCCTTTACCACTCAAGCCTGCCATGTTGGGCTGCTGGGATCACTTGGGGAGAGGCCATCTTTTCACAGATAGCTTTTCTCATGGTTTCCCTTTCCCCAAGGCAATGGTGGCTACTGGTCTTGAGAATTCTCTCCTAATGTCCAATTACGTGAGAGTAAAGACTTAGTAAGAAGGAGCCACCCCATGAGGAAAAGCAGCCCTTAGCCATCTGGGGAACTAAATATTCCATCCAGTTGCTTTGCTAGAAACACCTGAAATTAATGGCCACCCTTTGCAGCTGGAACAATTATTCTGCTACTTACCCAAGCACATTTAATCATATCTCCACTCCAACATGCCCCCAAACCGCCACCTGGGCACTGCTGCCACCTGCCTGTCATCACTAGTCAGAGATGGGGGCTCACTGGGCAGGGAGGGAATGAACTGGGCCACAGGTGCCTGGCACACACACGTGGGTCATCGGGGTCCTGATTGCAATTCCAATGTGTGGTGGAACAACTTGGAAAATGCTCAAAAACAGTGTTTTTTTTTTTTTTTTAAATGGTATGAGTTTGGAAACTTGATCTGGAGAGAAAAAGAAAAATGAACTGTATGTATTGAATGAACAGAAGAGAATCCTGTCTGGGGACTTGGTTATGGGGATTCTGTGTGTGTTGCTTAGCTGCTATTTTATGTGCACTTCGGAATGTTTCAAGAGCCTTGCTCTGCAGCATGATGGGTTCAAGTTAGACGTGAAGAATTTCCTTAAATGAATCATTCCCTGCTGTAATGAACTTTGCTGTAAATTTTTAGAGAAGACACACAGCATTTTGGAATGTTTCAATTCACATACATTAAAAGTATGTGAAGACACATGAATGTTGAACTATTACCAGTTGAGACCTTCTTGGGCAGCATGTTTACATCTAAGGGAGAAGAAATGATCTTCAAGGAAAGCTCAAGTATCCAGGGATTTCCAATTATTCGGTCTTGAATCTTGTCTTGTTTTCTCCATATTCCAGAATTTTCTCCTGAGCTCTGGAGCCATATTTAAAACAGGATTATAATTAAAGTCGAAGGAAACTTTTAGAGTAAAAGGAAAGGGGCCTGGAGATGGTTGGGTAGAAATGTACAAATATGTATTATATAGATCATTTCTTAATTAGTATAATGGAAAGAAATACCTGGAGAATGCATCTAGGGGAACAGAGCAAGTCTTTTCCTGTTAGCGGGGCTCCACTGAAATTATTAAATATATCTTAGTTCTAGAAATAGTGTTGATTTGAACAAAGACAGATTTCAGACTGTCCCAGTAAATTATCCTCCACTGGAAATAACATTTATTAATGATAAAAATAAATACAGCTAATATTTACTGAGCTGTTAAGTCAGGAGCTCAGAGTTTCACACTCATTTTCTCTTATTCTCTTCAATGGACGATCCTGTCCCCATTTTGCGGATGCACATTTTGCTGAGTCCAGGGTGATGAGGGGCCACCTGGCCTTTGTCACTGTAAGAGCAGAGCCAGCACAGGGGCGCAGATGGCTCTGGGTGCTGCGGGGCCTTACAAGCAGGAGGACACGCTCCTTAGTTTTGGGAGCTCTGTGAGGCGGACAATAGTGTTTCCATTCTGTGGAGGGAAAACTGTGACAAAGAAGCCAGTCATCTGTCACACCCACAGAGCCGATAAATGAGAAGCCGGCATTTAAATTCAGACCTCTACACTGAACTTCACTGCTTTGTACTTCATGTCTGCTACAGTCCCATGCAAGTACTCTATCCATTTTTATTTATTTATTGAAAAAGCTTAGAAACATAGATGAGGACAAGGAGAAATATTCAGTGATAAAGGTAACGACAAGCTAAGGAAGTTTTGTAGTGTAATTAATTTCAAGGTATAAATTCTTATGAGGACGTTAAGCCTCAAAAACAACTCTTTTTTAGCCAGCATGAGCAAAGGTAGCTAGATCCAAGTAATATTGTTCCAAACCCATGTGTTTCTTATACACATAAGACAGATAAAAACACACAAGCAACATTAGCATTACGAGAGATGTTTTTCTCACCATGCATTCAAATAGCATACACAAGCTCTATTACGGCATTGCTAAAGAATTGTTTCTTTTGCGTAATCCAAATGGCAATGTCATCTTTCCTTCAGGATCAGGTTTGAACTTAAAAAGCAACAAACTACAAATTGAGACTTCCCTTTTCCAATTGACCTTTTGTTCTACAGAGCTGGGGCTAGCCCTCCGAGTTAGATCATTACTCCACAGAAGGCTGCTGCTTGAAGCAGAACAACTTTTAACATGGAAAGATTCTCCCCCAGATCGCTGGACATTTGCAATTCTACTCCCCATCAGCTTTATTATTATAATATACTCTCAAGAAATATCTCTTCCACAGTGAGGTCATGTGAAATATATAGTATACTCTAAATGTCAGGTCCATAAAAAGGACCATATGTGGTTCGATGGGGCTTGTCATCCTGCCTATATCAGGTAGGTTCCAGGGCATGTTCTCCCTAACTCCATGGGACTGAATATTTGTGCAAGTGTGTGGAGGAGGTGTTTTGACATTTTTCCATATGTCACCTTGGAAAAAGTCACTGGTTCTTTGAAACCTCAGTCTTCTTATCAATAAAATGAAGTCACTGGACTAGATTCTGGGCTCTCATAGAAAGGTCTAGGAACATCTGGGGGTTCCCAAGACCCCTCCAGGCAGTCTGCAGGGTCAGAGCTATTTTCAGGATGATACTAAAGGTAAGACTTGCCTTTTCCAGACTCCTGCTCTCACCGGTGTACAGTGTGTACGGTGGAGTTTTCCAGAGGCCACGTGACCTGTAATGGTATCATCACTCTGAATGTGTACTTAAGTATTCTTATGTTTTAAAATTATTTTTAGTTTTAATTACTAACACTATAAATATCAATAGATACAGCCCACATATAATCTAATGGGATTCTTGATAATTTTGATGGCAGGAAAGGGGTCCAGAGACCGAAAAGTGTGAGGACTAGTGGGCTAGATCACCTCTGTGTCAGTGGTTCCTAAGTGACACATTTATTTATTTATTTATTTTGAAATGTTGGTGATGGTGGATGTTAGATACTTTTAAAAAATTCCTACTTGGTAAGATACAAAGTTATGACCCTTTGTTAGTCCCCCCATTAAAAAATAATTGTACTACTAGTTTATACATATGCAGCCCTATGATCTGTCCTTGTCACCTCCTAGTATTCAGACAGAGAAAAATACTGGTTTCTATATAGTAGATTGTAATCACCCAAATGAGTCTCAAATGATGTCCCATTTGACTGTCTCATTGTGCCCTTGAAACTTTTATATGGAGTTTGTATTTGGTTGAAAACCTAATTAATAAGAACATACTTTAACAATACTACAGTGTCAAGTTTTACCTCATTTTGTCTTCACCTGGGCTTTCCTCGGTTTCCCACAACTGATTCTAAGTCAGACCCAGAGACTTGGGCCAAAGGCTCATTCCTGAAACATCATTTTAAGGTGTCAGAAAGAAGGATTGATCAATGTGAACTCTTTCAGTAGGTGCTCAAAAAGGGGCTACTGGCAAACTCCAAGGGGACAACTCCCGACTCGATCAATAGCTCTCTTTGGAACGTGTCTGTCTTTGACAGATTACTTCTGGGTAAGTTACAAAACCAAAAGTTCAATTTTCAATCTTGAACAGGAATTGCTATATTTAATTTTAAAAAAACTGCAGCCCAAGATGATATCAATGAATATTTTCTTTTCCAAACCAATTATATGGTAAAATAGGATTATCATATTCGTTTAATCTATATGAAAGTATACCATTAAATAATAGATCAGCTAACTATTTGGAAGATTGCTTCCAAAGCACTTCGGTAGTGCCGAAGAATGCTTTTTTATTTCTTTTTACTCTTAGACTCCCCTTTAATTGGATTTCCAATATGTGGTGGTTTTCTCTTGATTTTTAAAAGTACTTCTTCTTATTCTTCTCCATTACCTCATCCTTTTCCCTCCTGCTGCACTGCGTGACACAGGGCCTGCGTTCATGATAAAAGAGGAGGTAACTGAACCTAGTAAACTAACCACAGGAAAATCTGAGTTCAAACTCTGGCACCATCTCCTCTTCATTATCAAACCTTAAAGTTTCCCAATAGAGACAATGTATATTGTTATAATACTTCATGGAGATGTAAAGATTACTGAGCAATGTTTCTTTTGGCATCATCACTCTAAAGAGGTGGGCAGAGATAAATGCTTTTCCAAATGCACTCCACTTGAGTGAGGGGGAAGATCTGGAAAGCAACTCTCTCCCCACGTGCCAATCAAGTCAATAGCAGTAGAAACAAGGTGTCAGAAGCATGCCTTTTTCACTTGTAGGAAGTTGTAATTAGGCTAATTTCTTGTGGAAGGAGTCTGAGGTACCTGCCTATATATAGCCTGGGAAATAGAACCTGTTCTTCTTGCTGTGAAATTGACTTCATTCTGGTGTTGATTTCACAGGTAGGTGAAAGCAGCAGGTCTTAGATCTGAATATCCTCACTGCTCTGTTTTGTTGACTGTCTTTTCATTCGCTCTCTGGGAAAGTACTAGTCAATGGTTTTCAGTGCAGAATCCCTTTGATCACTGCAGAGTCCCATTATGCTCTCATGGAAGACCCTTCACAATGGTGACATCTCAGTCTACAGCAGGGCTTCGTAGCCTCAGCACTCTTGACATTTGGGGTTGGATAATTCTTTGTTTGCAAGTAGAAGGCTGCTCTGTGCATTGTGGGATGTTTAATAGCAACCCTGGACCGTACACACTAGATGCTAGCATATGGCTTCTCTGCAGTGGTGACAACCAAAAATTTCTGTAGACAGTGCTAGCTATTCCTCGGAAGGCAAAAGGACTGCTAGTCTATAGAGCCACAAAATGTCAGAATTAGAAGAAATTGTTCATGTCATGTAGTTCTAAAAATATTTTTCCTAAGTTGTAGCTTGTTAATCACTCATGATATACTTGATGATTTTAGGTAGGAGGCAGCATTAGATGACATTGAATTACAAAGTAGAAAGTAATTACCTTTTAAATTGTCTTTCAAGTGTTCTCTTTAATCAAAGAGAAAGTCTCTACACTACCTAATATGACAGAGACCAAAACAAGCCAAGCCTCAGGTATAGAGCCTTCAGCAGACAACATTATCTAGCTATTATTTAGTAACATTGTTTTATTTTTATGGCATTTATTTTATGATAAGTGGCACGGGTTCTCCACTCACTCTATTGATGTAAAGGTTTCTTTTAAAATTAATTTATTTGGTAAGCATATTGGAAAAGATTTACCTAGCAATATTTGCCTAGGATTGAAATTAGACTCAATAATTTCAATCCTAGGCATTTACCCAATGAAACATGTAATTATATATTTATCAAAAGACACGTGGGTGACTCTAGCAGCACTATTTATAATAGACAGTCTCAAGTTGAACATTGGCTAAATGACCATCAACAAATATACCACGTATGTTCACACAAGAGAATTTATACAGAAATAGTAGCCGAGCAGGGCAAGGTGGCTCACGCCTCTAATTCCAGCACTCTGGGAGGCTGAGACAGGAGGATCACTTGAGGTTAGGAGTTTGAGACCAGCTTGAGCAAGAGCAAGACCCCCATCTCTACTAAAATAGAAAAATTTAGCTGGGCATGGTGGTGCATGTCTGTAGTCCCAGCTACTCAGAGGCTGAGGCAGGAGGATGGCTTAGCCCAAGAGTTTTTGAGGTTGCTGTGAGTTATGATAACACCTCTGCACTTTCAAGCTATGTCAATAGAGAAAGACTGTCTCAAAAAGAAAAAATAAAATAAAGAATTTATACAGAAATAGGAAGAATGAAGTAAGACTACAACAATTCGGATGACTCCCACAAACAAAAAATTGAGTGAAAGAAACAAGAATGAAAGAGAGTATATACTATATGATTCCATGCATGTGAAGCTCAAAAGCAGGTAAAATCAATCTATACTGTTAAATGTCAGGATAATGTTGACCCTTATGAAGTAATGACTGCAAAGGGCTCGAGGGAGCTTCTGGGGTGCTGGTAATGTTCTGCTGCTTATCTGGTGGCATGGGTGTGTTCAGTTTGTAAAAGTTTCCCCAGCATATAGTTGTGACCTGTACACCTTTCTGTATATATGCTGTACTTCAATTAAATTTCAAAATTGAAATTAAAAAAATAAGCAAAATAGTAAGTAGATGGAAAGAAAAATGTTAAGCAATATTAAATAAATAATTGTGCAGGTGGTGTGTCAAATAAAAAAACCACACAATTGTAAATGTGGCTTGTAAATGACTGGGAAAACTGTCATTTGGGAATGACTGGGAAAACCCTGGTTTTGTACAACCCCTTTGTGTTAAAGATGGGGACACCCACAGGCAGGAGAAGAAGGAGTGACTTGATCAGACTCCTCAGGCAGTCAGTGGCCAGTGGCTCTGCAACTCCCAGGCCAGTGCCTTTTCTGATGAAAGAGGCCCTGGACAAGGTTTCCTACCACCTGATTTCAACCCTCAGTTTCTGGCATCCTCCCCAGTCAGCCACCTGCCATGGTCACACCAGCACCTTGGGGCTTGAAATGTATTCATCTGAAGGACTTCACCTTCTTTGTCCAGTTTTTCCACAATGTCTGAGTAGTCACATGTCTGGGACAGGTGTGACCTGCTGCCTCTGTCTGGGGCAGTCCCCTGATCTTGCCTTGTTGTTTGAAATGCACAAGCAAGGCAAGCTGAGAGGGCTCCCAGCCACTCTTGCTTTCGTGATTCTAGCAGTTGAAACCACACTGATCATTTCTAAAACTTGCTGTTATTTCTAAATCATTTCAAAAAATTCCCAGGTATTTTTGTTTAACATGAAAGCAAAATGCACAACGTTGATTGTGCAAAGAGAGGGAGGTGAAAGAATAAAGCCATCCTCTTTCTTTCTTCGGAAAAACATCAACTTGAAAAGACCCTCAATAGGCCCATTTGGGGAGCAGTTTTCCGCCATTATATTGGGTCTTAGTCATCACCTTCTAAGAATGCTGCTCTTGAGCTCAGAACTGCTATGGTGAAGTGGAAAGGGTGCTAGATTTGGGGAAATGTGCTTTCAGGAAGTTTCTCATCTCACGTTAGGGTCTTCATCTATGAAATCGGGACAAGGGCTGTCATAAGAACCAAGTGAGATAAGGTACGTGACAACATCTCATAAAAATATGAATTCAGGTTTATTGTTTTTTCTGTTAATCAGCCCGAATACTTTGTCTCCCCTAATGGACATTTTCTTTGGCATATCCTAATATTAAAATTAAAATGGCAAGGCTACTTTACCCCACAATATATTTTCATGTGGCTAGAGAAAGCAGTCACAATTGCCTCATTTGTGATGGCCCCAGGCTTGAAGTTTTGTTAGAAGTTTTGCATTTTGTTACAATGAGAAATTTCAACTTTAACAGGTTTACAACTACTCACTCTGTGACCAGGATGCTGATTCTTCTAGATGGAAACACTTTGCTCCAGTTTTTCCCATGATAATCAGTGTTGCATTCTGGGAATGCAGCCAGCTCCAGTGGAGAACTGGACATTATGGCAATTTCAATGAACATAATATACAAAGTGATTCTATATTGGTATTAGAAATTATGCAGATGACACACTAAGCCATTGGACTTATATTTCTTCTCAAATGCTACCAAATCTCTTTACATACTAGATCGGAGTGTGAGAATAACTTTGATCTTTGGCTTGTACTGCACTGTGATTTAACTTCTTAAATTGATTTTTGAGCCTACCGGTATGTTTTTTTAAATTTCACAGATCACAGTTCTGTCAACAGCAAAGGCTTAATCACTATCTTGTCAATGTGTTTGGGCACAATAAAAGGCTCTTGTTTTTACCTATGTGTGACAGTTACATCAGCCTGAAAGAACTGGAAAAGCTACTATGCTAAGAAACTTGACATGGAAGGGATGTAACATTTGCAAGTTTACAAGTTGTTGGATTCCAAATGGCATGAGAGGAAGCCCTTTGGGCTGGAAGTTGACATGTCATTCTGTAGCCCTCAGCTTGACCTTCTTTAAACATCAGCTCACACACAAAAGACACTGTGCTCCAATGACTATTTTAGCTCCGGGCTGGTGACTGTATCATCTTCCTGAATGACACCTCGGCTATATCCACTCTTGTCAGGAAGGAAACCTTTTCAATTCTCCAAAGCTCAAAGCCTATAATGTTCTTCACAGTGACCTTGAAGGAGTGATTACCCCTCGGCACTTGCCAACTACAGATTAATATCTGATGTTTAGGCCTGAGAAAACTGTCAAGGCACTATGGATTCGTGTAGGTCTCCCCAACGGGCTGAGTCTGTTTAAATTTATTTGCAGATGAATTCGTGATTGATATTTTGATGGGAATTACAGAACGTGTGAGGCTATTTAAAACTCTACTAGAAAACTTGTGCAAAACATCAGTAGAGATGAATATATTTGCCTCCATGTAATGACTATAAAATTGTTAAAAGAGAAAATGAAGGTTAAACTGTTCTATTTTGTTAACTAAACCAGAAGAAACAGAGCCAAAGACTGGATTTGAGGATTGGCCTCAAATAGTTTCCTGTAATGAAAATTGGGATGAGAGAACAATCCAAATGCAATGAGAACCAACTTTCATTTAAATAAAGCTGTTGGAAGCTCTGAGAGAGAGAGCACTTTTCCTGACTCTGTTTTCCATTTTAAAAATCCTCTTTCTCACTTAGGCTGTGTGAGAAATTGACCAGAGATTATTGAAAAAACTTGTCATATGGGCCATCTAAGACATTTTCCTTCCCAGCAACAACCACAAAAAAAAACAAACAAAAAAAAAAACCCAGGGGTCCCTCAAAGATATTCAGGAACAGAGTGCTGGGAGATATATTTGGAGATGCTTTATGCAGTTCTCTGTCTTGGCATTGAACTGAAATAGAACAATTTCTGTTTCAATTGTACCATTGGTAGTAGCATGCACTTGTGCTTGTCCTCTGTGTTTTGGAGCCTCTATAACCCTTAGGTGTTTAGAGGTATCTGTGTATGTTTGTCTTAATTGAAGTGAAATTCACATAATCTATAATTACTCATTTTAAAGTGCACAATTCAGTGTTTTTTTAAAAAGTGTATTCACCATATGTGCAACCATCACCTCTATCTAGTTCTGTAGCATCATCACCTCCCAAGGAAACCCCATACCAATTAGCAGTCACTCCCCATTGCCCTCTTCCTCCAGCCTCTGGCAACCACTTGTTGTCTCTATGGATTTGCCTATTCTGGATATTTGAAATATCTGGAGTTCTCATATAACATGTGAGCTTTTGTGCCAGCTTTTTCCACTTAGCATGATGTTTTCAAGATTCATCCATGCTACAGCATGTATCAGCACTTCATTCCTTCTGATAGCTAAATAATATTCCATTGTAGGGCTATACCACATTTTGTTTATCCATTCATCCATTGATAGACATTTGAGTTGTCACCACCGATGTGCTGTTATGAATGGTGCTGTAATGAACATTTGTGTATAAGGATTTGAATACCTGTGTCCACATTCAAATTTGAATACCTGTTTATACCTAGGAGTGGAAAGACTGGGTCATATGGTAATTCTATATCTAACTTTTAAGGAACCACCAAACTGTTTTCCATAGCACATGCTCATTTACTTGTATGCATGTATTCCTTCTCTTCTAACATCTATTTGAACAGTACTCAAGTAAAATATGACTAATCTAGATAAATCTTCAGGTGACCCAGTCTTCTTGAATCTTTTCTGAGTGGAGTGGAGGCAGCAGCAATTATCTGTTCCATTTGGAAACCTTTCTGGGGGCCTGAGAATATGGGAATTTGTTTAGTCTGCCTTGTGAATCAATCCGAACCCCAAGTCGGTCTCCATAGGGGAAGACGGTTGCCGTATGTGGGGAGTGTTAAATCCAGTAAAACTTACTACAGTGTGGCCTTTTAAGGCCTATGTCTAAAGTTGGAAATCCTGCTCCTTCCTTCAAATTTGTATAGTGCATCAGGGAGGCTTTTAAATCAAAATCACCAGGCTTCTGAGGCCACTGAAGTCCCCAAGATCTTGGTGTTCTTGTGACATCTCCTGTTCCACTGAATCTTCTTACTTAACTCAACTCCTTCACATATCTAGGCACTGGGTCCCTGAGTGTTGAGAGGCAGAGAGAAGCTTGCCGGGCGGGCCTGCAAAGGAAGGGAATCGCAGGCAGCGGAAATGGCCCAGAAGGGGATTGGCTCTTCAGAGTATGAAGTGTTTGCAACATTCCCTGTGGGAAATGGAACAAGCAAACTGAAGACTGGTGAAAGAGGCAGTCAAAAGCCCCTTGCAATCCCATACGAGATAGGGGTCGCCTCTTTCAACGTTTCTTTATCAGTTTTATTTCTGAATTTTTCCATCCAAAGTTATTAATAGAAAGAAAGCTCCTTTACTTTGTCAAAAATCCAACAGACATATCTGAACCCTATGAAATTTCCCAATTCATACAGGGAAACATAAAAATATGAGGTTTTGACATTTTGGAAAATCATCCAAACCATTGTTTAAATTTTGATACCATACTTGTCTTTACTCAATCTTTCCTGGAGGCTTCTAAGTTCTCCAAAATGAATAAATAAAAAGAAGTAATTTAGCCATTCTTGTGGGTTGCTTATGTTAGAAAGACATCTCCAACCTTTAGCCTTCCAAGTATTCCTTCCCTTTGCAGATGGCTGTTGATACAAATATTCTCTAATTCCCTGGGTGTTGAACTGGGCTGGAGTTTCATGTTAAACATGGATTTAAGAAAGAGTTTAGTCTCTGTGACTTCAAGTCATAATGACTTTTCCATCTCTGCTCATTTATCAGAGAGACAACTTCCTCTTGGAACCACTTTCTTGGTCCTTGAAATATCAGTGGGATAGAATCTTATCTGGTACCTGATGGTTTCAAAAAAGGCCTCGTTTGCTACCTTGGGCCTCTTTGGTGGCCAAAGAGACTGCAGTTGACACTAAAGGAGTTAATTTATGCCGCAGGTTAAATTGGAAATCAGAATCTGATTTCTTGCCCAGTATATTTAAGAACTATTTCTTTTTATCTCTTTGGTGATAGATCGTATTTGATAGAGATATGATATATTCTATATTGTCTGCTCTTTCATTTTACCTTTATATAATAAAGTCCTTGAAATTTGTGCCTCTATATTTTCTCCCATCATTGAATAATATTACTCATGAGATCAGGAAATATTAACAGTACTTCAGATGTCATTTCTTTTTCCTATCATCTAAAAAAGAAAGAACTCATATTTAAGAATGGTGATTCCAGTGGCCTGAATAATCATGGATGTTAAGAGAAAGAGATTGAAAAGGGGCAAATCTGTTCCCAAGTGTCTGGAAAAGCCAATGTAATGGCTGTGTGCTGTTCCCTGAGAGGTACAAGGTTGAGCCGGAGCAGGAGCCAAGAGTGAAGGTAAACTCAAGCTGGGTGCAGGTCACAAAACAGCCACCGCTGAGCTCTCTGGAAGGAATTTGGTTGACTCAATTATGGGACAATCACACTCTTTTCTCATCTGTTTTCAAGATGTGGCATTAGATGACATAAGTAAAGTGTTGAGAACCCCAGACTAGGGTTATGTCCTGCATTACTACCTGTTTAGATATGTAGTTAAGAGGTAGGTGGGGTAAATAGAGAAACTACCACTCAAAAGAGAGTGCAGATGCCCAGACACACCATCGTTCAGCCCCTTCTACACACTGCCAACCCAGGTCCTCATGTTTAGCCTGATTTGGATGTCAGACAGTCTCCTTTTTATTTTAAGGGGGTCATAGATTCTGTTTTGCTTTCCATGCTTTTTCCTGAAAGTGTGCCATAGTGTTACTGTACCTTTCCCCAAAGTGAGTCAGATGTGCTGACCGTTAGAATACCAAAGTGGTGGTTCCCATAGCAGCCAGAACCACATGGAAGCAAACAATAAAATACCAACACTGTTCTCAAACCCAGCGGAGAACTATGGTCACTAGAGTGAATCGAGGGCATATTCAAAATGCTGTGCCTTTCTGAAGTTGACATTTCTTTTCCAAACTGGAAGAGTCAGTCGCGCCTCCTTCTCTGAAGGCGTCTTCACCAAGTGAGTGTTAGAGCCACTCAGACTTTCCATGAAAGGACTCTCTTAAGTTTTCTCCTGTATGCACAGTTATGGCTAAGATGACGTTATATGGTGGACTCACATACAAGACCCTTTTGTGGACTTTCAAAGTGAAGCCAGATGTTAGCTGCTGCTTCCACAGAGACTAAATGAGGTTTCAGGTAAATCAGATATACGCATGATTATAAAATTGCATGGTCCATTTCATTGAAATCTGCACTGGTGCAGAACATGATCTCCATGGTACAAACCTAAAATATTGAGCTGAACCTTTACCTGGAAATATTTTCAACTTACATAGAATCATATTTTGGTGGAACCATTATAGAGACTCACCAGTTTTAGAATATTTATTTTTGGAACAAGGAGACAAAAAATATATGTTCTTAGAAATATAACCAAAAAAATATTTTCTTGACTCTATGTAAATAAGACATGAAAGACAATAACAACATACTAGGAGACAAAAAGGAAAATTTCTGAACTGATACATTTGCATGCACCGTAGGGAGACGGTACAGCTTAGAGTTTAAGAGCATAAACTCTGGAGTCAGGGAGATCTGAGTCTGTCTGTGGTGCCACTTTGGCAAGTTTGTAACCTTAACATCTCAAAGCCTTGATTGCCTTTTCCTTAAGAAGGACATTATAGAGGTGACGATTGTTCCCCGTTGTTGAGCATTTACTGTGAGACAGACACTATGAAATGTTTTTCATTCATTGTCTCATTTAATCCTCAAACTAATTTATGAAGTATGTCCCAGTATTGTCTGATTACAATTTAGGAAACAGTGGTAGAGATAGTTTAAGTAAGTTGCCCAAGTACCACGCCGGATTGACCTGTAGATTAAGCAGTTACTAAGTGTCTGATATATATTAGCACTTAATAAATCATACCTATGATAGGATGGGATATTCTGTGTAGCATGTGTCATTAGCAGAGGCCGGGAAGGGTAGAGTGGAAGGGGATGAAGAGAGATTGATTAATGCATATGAATACACAGTTCGATAGAAGAAATAAGGCCTAATGTTTGATAGATCAGTGGTGTGACTGTAGTTTACAATGATCTATTATATATGTCAAAATAGCCAGAAGAGAATAATTCTAATGTTTATAGCATAAAGAAAGGGCAAGTATTTAAGGTGATGGATATTCCAATTACACTGATTTGGTCTTTAAAAATTATATGAATGTATTAAAATATCACATATGCCTCAAAAACTACTTAGTACATCTTATATGTATCAATACAAATTTTTAAAAAAATTATTAAAACTGTGTTTTATTTTGAGATGGATTTTTCTCATTTTCAAACTTCAAATGTTAAGTCCCAGAAATTGATCTCCTTGCTCCCCACAAGAAACAAGCAGTAAGTCCTCAGAGTAAAGGTTTTCTTATGCTAATTTTTCTCTGCCTAGAGTTACCATTAAATGTCAAGGGATAGTTTTATTTTTAAAAAGCTTTAAAAAGTTGTTTTTATGCTACTCTAAAACTGATCCTCTCACTGCCCAGCTCTTAATCCTTGTCTCTTGTTTTGGGGAGGGCATTTCCCCACTGGTTTGTAAAGACTTACTCTCTCACCTATCACGGGGAAAGTGGACAGCGATATTTCTTTAGGGAGAATTTCTTCCAGTGAAAAGGAAATCCTAAAAATAAATCTGAACAATCCAAACATCCATGAGTACTTTAAAAGAAAATATTAGGATCCCTGTATTTATATACACACAAAGATACACGTATTTTCCTGAAGGTTGGATAAGAGCCTCAATTCTGACAGTTTCTGTAATGATGAGGAAAAAGATGAATGCATATGAAGCCATGATATAGTGAAAACTCTCATAAGTCTTATTGTTTCATGCCAGATAAAATAAAAATGAGTTGATTGGGAAAGAATTCCTACTAATACTGGAGTCATTAAGAAATAGGTTAAAAGATCTTACAGTGAAATGAGGGCCAAGACAGATAATCACAGACTCTTACATAAATAATAATCTGTCCTTCATACTGTGGTTGTGGTCCATAAATCTTGATTCACTTTTTTGGCAATTGGGCTGAATGTGCACTGACCCTCATAGTCTTGCCTGGACCACCTTGAGCTGAGGGGTCAGGAATTTATGGACGGTGGTGGGGTTTGGGTGCAATCCAGAACAGGAATCAAGGACACAACTTGCTGGTCCAAACCGTGTCCCAGCTGTGCTGACGTGGGTCTCTAACAAAACAAGTTACTGCAAGAAACTGACAGCTTCCACACAACCTTATTTCCAGAGTTTCAAAGGATATTTCATTGACCTTTATTGAACACACACTTCTGAAAAGATCACTCTTGTTAGGGCTGACATTTCTTCTGAATATGGTGTCTCTGCATCACAGATTAGTAATTATTTTTAATCCCACCCTAGGTGATTGCATACTACCAAGTAACCTGAGAGCTCAACATATCTATCTAAAGTCTGAAAGTATATTAGGTTATTTTAAAGGTCAGTGCCTAATCAGGCATTCAGAATTTAATGTCTAAAATTTGCCTTGCTCGGTCCGCTTAGATAAGAGATTTTTAATTCTTTGCTTTATAGATAAGTCTCCAGCATTTCCAGTTGGGTGTTGGTATTAATAAATGGTTCTTACATAGAGGCATAGGCTTCTCTTGTCAAGCAAATAGTTTAAACCTTCTATGACTATAGGATCTACCTGCTTAAGCCAATCACCAAGTCTTGGGAGAGAATTAAGACTTCCTAATAGTTTTGAAGTATACCTTTAGACATTGCAGTTTTGAAGAACTGCCAGTACCTTTGCCAAGTGCCTTCCACCCTCATGATATTTGAACACATTTAAGAAAAATCTAACCCATATGTTTCCGACTCATTTATATTTGAATCATAAGTATATTATTTTCTAAGAGCCATTTAATGTCCAACAGCTTTTTGCCACTAATAAAATATATATATATATATATATATTTTTAGATCTTCCGCCTTAAAAACAAAATCAACTGTAAATGAACCACCATACAAAATAGATAAAATTCTAGTTCAATGTTCTTGTTTTTGAGTTCGTCCTAAATCTGGCAAAGTTTGCTCCTTGCATGTTCCCTATTTGTTATGTTAACTTCAGAAGCATGCCAACTTTTCATTCTTTTACTATATAATTATTAACTTTAGTGCCATTGTGGTTCCTGTTAATTCATTCCACACGTTGAGTATCCTCTGGAGACTTTTATTTTTCAAGTATCTTTAAGCTTAGGTCATTTGGGGCTTTAGGAGCAAAAGAAATGGGGTGGGGGCAATTTTGCTTTTTTTGGAATGTGAATAATTTCTCAGCAAATAATTTCTTAAAAGGCATGTACACTGTGTGATCCATGTCCAGCTCCGAATTCTTTTTCTTCATTTTGAAAACAAATAAATAAAATTCCAGACAGCACAATCATTCTAGGAAAATCCTTCAAGGAGGCCAACAGACATTACTGCAGTCCTTGAATTTTAGGTGATTTGAATAGGAATTCGCCATTTCCAACGCACTCATGTATAAAGAGGACTGAAAGACTGGAACCTGGGAAACACTAGCATTATACATTGCTGTACACCAGCCAAGAGCTTTTATTTTTTTAGCAAATATTATTTTTTCACTTTCTCCAAAAAGTTCATCTTGTTTAATGTATTTCAGCAATGGCCATAGATATGCTTTTATTTCTCACTGAAAATATTCCTATTAATTGCTTCCATGTGTTGGCATTCACGTTGATGTGAAGTTGTCTTTGCTGTGACGCACCCAGTTATTTACTTTGACATGACATTTTAAGTATCCTATCTTTTCCCTATATTTATTTAGCAGCTTCATACACTTGATGTAGTACAATTGCCGTCAGATTTATAGGTCTATCTCAAGAGATAAAATGAAGCCCAAGATTCTTCTAAAGAATAATGGCTCTTGGTCTCATGAGTTGTTTCATGCATCTGTCTAATATCCGGCAAGCTATCTTCCAATGCATGTTTAGCATGAGATTTAATTACCATGTGGCAAGAATATCCAGGCTCCATGAAGCTATTTAACTCAATATTTTAAAAATAATTTTTCTTTAAAAAGATCTTGTAAACATTCAAATATATCTGTGAGGGTTTATTTTGATTAGGAGGTAGATCAGAGGTTATTAGAAGATAAAATAGCTGAGACTACGTCTACATGGGAGACTCGTAGTGTTATGTGTGAATCTATAGCAATTCATGGTAGACAAAATGAATGGCATGATCAGAGAAATGGTGGGTGTAGTGGCCTTGTCTTTGCAGCTAAATGATTTGCTGGTCACACCTGAGAAGCCATTTCATCAGCCCATGCAGTTAACTGATAGCAACTTGGGACCTTTCTTTCTGTTGTCCTCCTACTGGATTCTGCTCCTCCCACTTCCTTGCCACTGGTCCCCAGTTTCTCTCTCACCCTCCCTATCACATTCAAGGCCATCCTATTCCCTTTCAGAGCTCCCACCAACACAGACAGGGACATCGGCTTGGGTTATATCTTTGCACTCATATAGGAAAGAGAGCCAATATTTTAAAAGAACTCACAGCAGTTGAGACAAAACTTGCTATTATTTTCCATCATCGATCCTCCAAGTTGGAGAACATAGGAAACTTTCAGCAATCAATAAAATCCTAGGATCATAATGCCTTGAATACCTAAGCGTGCATCAGTGAATCAAGTGCTCAGTGCTAAACCGCACTCTGTAACTCACCTCTGTGGGTTGGGTGTTGCAAGGAGACACACACAAAAGCTACCTTTAGTAGCTGCAGTGCTTAAATGTGAGTGGCACATCAAAGACACAAACGCTAATATGAGCAGCGCCAGCAAGTGCCAATTCTATAATTAAATCCATGTTTTAAACCCCTGTTCTTGTCTCAGAAATGAAAATTACTGCTTTGATTTCTACTTCAAGCCAGGGAAACACAATGCATATTTTGGTAGTATTGGGCACTGCAGAGGAATTTCCCAGGCAGAAGCCAACGAACTCCCTTAAAGTTGACATTCCAAAGGGTTGTTTGTGAAGGGCCCATGATCAAATGTTCAGAGGGTTTATGTTCTGGAATACTGACTCTGCCACTGGCTTCTTGTACAGTCTGGGGCACGTCACTTGGATACCAAAGGATCATGTAAATAAATGAGAAAATCTGAATGAAATTTCCTTTAACACGTATCTGAGGAAAAATAAAAGTAAAAAGAATATTAAAGTGAAATGGATGTGTGTTTATAGAAGGAAGCATTTGCAGTATTAGAAAATACTGTTTAAAAATAGGAAAAGTCTTAAAAATGACACCAAAAAAAAAAAACCCCAAAGCAGATAAGCTAATTAATTTTCGCTGATGTGAAAGTGCCTGTTGTTGTATAGCTCTCCCACAGGAGTGAATTTTTGATGAGGAATTGCTAGACACTGGCCAAGAGTCAAAGCATATGAGATGGGAAGTTCAGGGGCTGTGACCTCATCCCTGGGGAGGGGAGAGCTCTAGGATAACTCATGGCACTTCACACGAGAGGCTGCCTCCTCCACGCCTGCCCTGGGACACACAGGTATATGATGTGTCCAATATGCCTGCTTAAAGTTTCTGATGTCAACTCTAATGGACTTAACAAACCAGTCCTCCTGGCATTGTTTGAATACAGTAACGAATAGAGCTAGAGTCCTGGGAACATAAGAGATCCAACCATAGGGGAGAGGTGCAAGGTAATGGAAAAAGAATGGATTTAGAGGTGAAAAGCTTGAGGTTGCTCCTTACTGCATGAGCTTGGATTAGTTATTGCAATTCACTGAGGTTTGGTTTCCTCAGTTTTGAAATGGGAATGATACGATTGCCCTGTGGGAGGATTAAAGTCCTTCGTATATTAATAAAGCACCATACGATTATCAAGCATTGTTATTTATTTATTCAACAGATTTTTAGTGAGCCCTGTTATAAACCAACCAAGGCATTATTGAGATGTTCCCTCAGCAATGAATAAACTGTGTAGGTCCCCACCCTCAAAGAACTTGAAGGCAATCTAGTGGGGGTTCTAAGTGAGCAAACAGGCAATTTCAATAGAATAGAAGGTACAAAAATTATTAGCTAATACACTTAGGGATGCAATTGTCTTTATTTAGAAAAAAACACTATGAAGGTGAGGAGAGAAAAGGGGTATGAGTTAACAGGAGCCTATTCATTTAACAAGTATTTATTGATAACCTTAATACACATAAACAAGTATTTATGTGCTAGACTCTCCTGGCTCTTGAGAACTATCAGTAAACAAAACCCAATACCCTTGTTCCCACGGAGCTTACAGTCTAGTGAGGGGAGACAGACAAGTATAGACAATAAATTAGAGGCAAGTGCTGGCGGGGTGTGTGTGTGTGTGTGTGTGTGTGTGTGTGTGTGTGTGTGTATGTGTTCATTAACAGTGGTCAGGGAAGGACTCACTGAGAAGGAGACATTTGGGAAAAGACACATAGAATGTGAAGAAATGAACCATGGGACCATTTCAGAAACCACGTTTCAGGAAGAGACACCAGTCAGCCTAGAGACCTAAGGTGAGCTAAGGACCGTGGGGAGGGCAGTATCTGAGCAGTGGAGGGAATGGTGCAGACAAGAGCGGAGGTGATGTCTGAGAGGTGATGGCACCTGTGGTCGGATATTCCCGGCCTGTAAGGATTTGACTTTTATGCTGATTGAGATATCACACCTTGACTAGATGGAATCATGACTTGTGTTTGCAAAGGATCACTCTGGCTAGTAAGTCATCCTTTTTAAAATAAACAAAGGAAGAGACTGGGATTCCCAAGGGGAAAGCAAAGCCAGGAGGAGACAGTAGAGTGAGAGGTAGCAGGCAGGCTCCATGGAAGGAGGCCGGAGCCTCCACTGAGAAATGTGAGGAATTCCCAGCACAGTGAGGAGTGCCAGAGGACTTTTAGTCCAGGGATGTTTAGCTTTTGGTTCTTCGGGTTGTTTCTGTTGCTGTGATATAAATTTCTAACGCTTCTCTAAATCCTTCATAAATTCAAATACTGTCATGCATCCTTCTATGGTGGGGAATAAAGAATGAGGCCTTATCCCACAGTTCACCACTCCCCATGCCCATGCAGAAGAGAGGCATCCTGTCATAGAAAGGAATGGTCGAGGGTTGCAGGCAATGACCGGCAGTGGGGCCAAGAGTGAAACAGAGAAATAGCTAGAGGGAGGTGGCCTTCTGACGGGTGTTACAAGGACTAAAACAGACGTAGTCTCAGGGTGCCAAGGAAGTGCCATATGAGTGTCACCTACTGCAGTCAAGAAAAGCATCTGCTAAGAGGTGACTTCTAAGTGAGGACCTAAGGATAGGTAGACTGGGGGTTAGGGCAAGGCACTGCAGGGTCCAGGTGGAAGGGCCAGTGTGTACTCGGGCCCAGGTAGGATTGCAAACATGTGTTGTGGGAGTCACATGGTGGTTCATGATCTGGCTGGAGAACACAGAGTGAGGGGAAGTAGCAGGAGAGATGACCTGGGGCCAGATTGAGATGACTGCTTTAAGCCATGCTCTCAAGTTTGTACTCTATCCTCATGGCCAAGGGAGATGGTGACATTTTTAAGAGGGGGTTGGTAATCTTTTAAAAATCTCACTCTGGGTAAAAATAGTTTATTATTGAAGTTCAAGGTCAACAGAAGCTCTATGGACCTTAGAAGGCAACTCAGCATTCTTCTACCAGGTTCATGGGGGAGGTCTCCACTTAACAAACACCTACATTTTTAAGGTATTCCTCCTGATGCTTATAATTATAAAATAAAATAGAACAAGGCAAATGGTATTGCATGAGTTATTTTAATGGTAAAAACACTGGGAAAGCTAATGAGTGTTTCCTCAAAGCATTACCTTCAATGGCTAGAAGAATAGTCTAGTAACAGTTTTTGCCACTTGATTAATCTTTAGTACTGCTATTCGTATCTACCGAATTATCAAGTACAGTGCATGCTGGGTGACAATAAATATAAATTATTCCACCTTCCTCCAGACATCTTTGGGGATGAGAAAATGAATCACATTCTTAATATGTTTTTCAGACATCTTATTGTGACAGTGACTCTGGATAAATCACTATTGTCACCAAGTGACACATTTCCTCCCACTTCAAATAAAATATTGTATTGAGTGGCTGTTCTTTTACATCAATTCCAAACCCATTCCTGGACCACTCAGCATCTTTAAAACCTATCTGGCTTTACTATGCTTCCTCAGCTGTGGCACCTGGCAGGGGCTATGGAGAACCAGGTTGCAGTGGCCAGAAAGGGAAGGGGACAGAGGAGATAAACAATTTGGGGTATGGGCTCAGAAAAGGTCAAACGGCAAGAGAAATGCCATAGGAGTGTCACCTACTGCACTCCAAAGTTTCTGGAAAGGAAATTTTGCTCAAGATAGGGAGAATTGAATTTGGCCTAGAGTGGGGGGAAGAGTTGCTCTGTGATTGTTATTACACCAGATTGTGGAGTTACTTTTTGCTGGTTACACATTCATTTTCCACTGGAAAAAAAATATTTATTCCACTAACCGCTCCACAGGACATGACTAATAAATAATAAATGGAAACAATAACTCCATTTGGTACAATTTATTTCAGTGGGCCGGGGCACATTTTTATTGCTCGCTGTTGAAGACATTGTGTTCGGAGCGTGCTCACGCGTCCATTTATCAGGAGACAGGTACTGATATTGGCGGAAGAGGAGGACCAACAGGAACTAATCAATTCCAACCGCTGCGGTTTCGCTCAAGGGCTTCGGCTGCCAATGCACAAGCTGGATTCGACATTCTAAGAGCCGAGGAAACCACAAGCCAGTAAAACCTCCTTTCCTTTTGCAGTTATACATCCTATAGAAAGACAGATTTCCCTGGTTTGGGGCACACCGTGACATTTAGTGGTGAGAAGGAGGTGCGGGTGACGCTGGCCTTCAGAGAAGGCCTGGCACTGTTGAGCCAGCTGCCTGGCATCACATTACTTGGAAATTACTCTTCATTTTTCACTGCCCTGAAGGTGGAGGATGGTAATTCTTGGGCTCGTTACTCTTGTCTGTAAAATACAGGAATGCGAGAATGTGCTGGAACAGGTTTCAAAGGCATTGGACTTTGTGGTCTTGATACCTACTTGGGTGCCCAGCTTTGCGTTTATAAAAACCATTGCCTTGCACACTTAGTGGACTCCCGCTGCATAAGCACTTTGCTGCCAAAGCTTGGGCAGACTTGGAGTGACCAGACGGTCACACTGTCATTAAAACTCTGCTTATGTAGAAATATTTCTGGGCTATATATTGTTAAATGAAAAAAAAAACAGATTACAAAAGATAGATATACATTTGTGCATATAAAAATAAATTTTATATATGATATTCATAGGGAAAAACCTGGAAAGCTGTATAGCAGCAATGTTACAAATAGTTATTCTGAGTAGTGGGTTTTGGTTTAATTGTACTTTCTACCGTTTTAAGCATGAAGACGTTGGGTTTGAGATCTACCTCTGCCACTTGATGAATAGCTGGGTGATTTTAGACGTTATTTAGCTTTTCTAAATTGCAGCTTCTCCATTTGTAAAAATAAAAATATAAGTATCTATCATTAAAAGTAGTTAGGTGAGGTTAGATATATTAAAAGCTTAATTCACAGTGAGTACACAATAAATGCTAGCTATTGCTTATATTGTACAATTATATTGGTGCTGCTCTTGTTGTTGGTACAATATATTTACAGGATGAAACCAACAGAGACATTTCCTCCGACCTGCGACTACCTGCTTATGTATGTCATTCATATATTCTGTGGGTCAGAGTTGTCCCAAAAGTGTTTCCCAAGAAGGGTGGGATTGCTTAGTCTCAAACTCACCCTCACCACTCACCAAATAGCCTCGGTTCATATTTTCTCTAAGAAAATCATGTCTTCATGTTTTTGCCTTAAGGAAAAGGGAAGTAACCTTGAGAGCCTGGTGACTGGCTGCTTACTGGGTCCCTTTGAGTTCTCTTAAGTCACTAGGGTTGAATGCCAGGCGCAACTTTATAGAGAGTCTTGGGGAAGAATTCTGGAGTGAATATCTCTCTCTTATAATCAAGTCCCTTATTTTTATGCAACAAAGAGAAATAGCCTCTAGTGCAGGATTCTTGCAGTCTGAAAAATTCCAAGAGAAAAAAAAGGTAACAGGTGAAAATTGTACACTTGGAAAATATGCGTAGTTAGGAGACTAGAAATCCCTACACTTTCACATACGCATCCGAGCTGAGACATTTGGGAAAGGTTGTTGAAAATTTGCACTGGCCTCTAGGTATTCAAGTTTCTTCACAAGGCTCAATGTATTTTACTTGAATTTTATCTCTATAAAACCATGAGACAGAACAATATGCATTTTTATATGGAGAATTAACCTCATGTGGAAGTATCTAGGTACTAATATGATTCTGAGAACCTCAAAAAGTCATGTCCTCCAAAAAGTAGTTACTGTGTCCATCTGCCAGGATGTGTCCCTCCTCACTTTCAGCTGGGTCTGAGACGGCCCCAGAGGAAGCATTGCCTTGGATTAGTCATTGTCTCTAGAGAACTGACATTTCCATGGGAGGGGGTTAGGGTTAGCTGGAGGAGCACTCTCACCTGGCTTTCTGTCCACTGGAGCTCTGGCACGGATAGGTTTACCAGACGACCATCTCCTAGCTGCACAGCACTTGGTGGTTTCCAAGACGCTTTAGCTGGTTGATCTCTGCGCATATTAGCAGATGCAGAGACTGTGAGGAGAAAGTGGCAGCCAAGGCTGATTAGGCTTAGTGAGGGCAAGAAAAGAGGGAACGAGCCCTGAGAGACTGGCCCTTGGCCTCTGGGAGTGTGGAGGGGTGGTGGTGAGGGGGGTGGTAGTGAAGTAAGGTAGAGGACAGAGTGAGCCAGGGATCACGGAGGGGCAGTGCCCCAAAGCAGGTGGGGAGAACCAAAGCCTGCCTAACATTACTTTCCTATTTTTGTCTCAGGTCAAATTTGCCCTATAAATATGTTAATGCAGGGAACCTCAGAGACCAGCCTGTCCAACGGTTCTAGATGGATTATGTGCATCAGGAAAGGCCTGGAGCTTCTCTCAGCCCACTTCTAGATATTCTGATGAGCCTATCAGAGCAGGTTGCATGACTTACTCTAGATTACATTGATAATTTGGTGGCAGAATGGGCTGGAACCTGGGTGTTGCTTATTTGCGCTAGACATTATTGCTGGAACTAGGCATTGCCTACTGTGTGCCATAGGCTTCTCTAATTTCATGCTTCTGTAGAAGCAATTATGTCCATTTTCTAGAAGGCATGGTCTCTTTCTGCCACCTTGAGAGTGATGGGAATCCCTCATATGTTTAATGACAGGTCAGAAATCTGTGTCCAGCAAAATATGGCAGAACTGAGATTCATGGAACACTGATTGGCCACATGGCTACAGACTGTAGTTAGAGATCCTGCAGCTTCAACCCTGCACACGCAATGCTCCATGAACAGCAGGCCGAGGTCTATAATGTTCTCAATCCTAGTCCTGTAAACTCATTCCAGAGCCAGGTAAGAGTGGAGTAATAACCCTCCAATTGCACAACCACAAGGGTAAGGATTGATCGAGGCCTCTTGCCCCGTGTCGTTTTCTTCTGGGATAAGCTCCTCCATCAGAAGTGGCCAGACAATCCTGTTTCCAGTGGAATAAGCCACGACAGGATCACTCCCCAAGGCCACCCACCATCTGGTGCAGCAACTTCATCTATAGCTTCTCTCTGGGATAGATGTTTAGATGAGATGACTCTACAGGTCTTCCCTTTAAAACCAAATTGTGGTGTTAACCACTGTGTTCTTCAAACAAGACCATCAGGACGTGATTGAGATGATCACAAATACGTTGCCACTCTCTGAATGTTGGCATGCAGGAGTGGCTTCCCTTGGGCTGGTCAGTGCATTGATTGGGCTCCGCCAAAGCTACACAACAGCATGGCCTGAGTGATTCTGAGGGAAAGGGACTTGCAGTCCATGGTGATGCTTGAGACCTACGGTAGAGGGGTCAGGCTTGCTCTTTGAGAGGTCTTTTGAGGGGACAGTGGACAATCTATATAGAGTCCTGAGATCTGAGTCTGTGGACACATTCAACTCCGTCCTCAAGGCCTTTGATTTGGCTCAGACGAGGTAAGGCTGGCAAGTGTGGTCAGAAGCTTCGTTCCTGACCTTCGCTGCTCTCTTGAGGGAAAACCCACCTCGATGATTATAAAAATCAGAAAGTGCCATAATAAAACAAATGTGACTTTAAAAACGTTTTACAGAGAGAGACTTGCTATAATTACAAATCAAGCAGTTAAATAAAGTAATCCAACATGAAATCAGTCTCTCTCTCTCTCTCTGTCTCTCTCAAACACACACACATGCGCGCACGCGCACACACACACACATGCACAGTTGGCATTAACTTCAGAGGTAAAACATAACATAACATCAGTTTGCCATACAGGTCTATAGAGTTAAAAACGAAGTCACAATTTTGCTTTTCTTTCTTCTTTGCTTCTCATTATAAAAAGGTTTTTAGAATGTTCAGACACTAATTTGCTAAGTAAGAGAGATTTCCTCACAAAGTAAGAATATTTAGGTTGAAATGCTGAAATCCATTCCATAATGATCTCTTCTCCCTCAAATCTTGTCCTGTCTGTATTAATGGCATTCTTGTCTTCCACTTTTCCCATTTCCTCGCCAGCAGCCCCTTTCCCACCACCATGATTAGCATCCCTGCAAGACTAAGCAGTAACTAAATTAACACCCCCCCCAACACCAGCAGGGATACTCTGATTTCTCTTTGAATTCTTCATATAAGTCTGGCACCTGGCATGAAAAACGTTCTACCTCCTGCTGTATCCCACAGCTTTGTCCAGTCCAGACTACAAACATGGCCTGGCCAGTTTCGGAACCCTTCTCTCTGTCTAGAATGTTCCTCCTCATACTCCCATGCCCACACCATCCCATCCTATCCAAATTCTACACACTTTTGAGGGCTTATCTGCACAGTCTTAGTTAGTATTTTTCTGTGTCATCTCAGGGTAGGTTTTACTACAGCATTCATTGTCACATGCGTGTTACGTTCTGGTGATCTGTCACCATGTTTCATCTTCTCCTACGAGGTGATAATCTCATGATGGAGAAAATGTGTTTCTCATGTATCTTTCCCCTGCAGTGGCTGGCAAGGGCCTTACACATCTGAGGCACCCAATGAATGATTCTAATTGAATTTAGTTGAACACAGAAAGATGACATAGTCCTTACTTATAAAAGAATTGGGAGAAAAATACATGAAAGAATGTGACAGAGTGAAAGCCTTCAGCTTGTGGCCCTGGAGACATCCAATACCAACCAGAAAACACAAGTTTACACCATGTACTGTTTGTACCTGTTTCTGGATCTGATATCCAGTGTATGGGCTTCTCTCTGCTGCAATATCTCCAGCCCAATCTAGGTATTAACAATCAGAGTTCACACATACATAACATTTAGCATTTTCAATTGACCATGACTTAGAGATCTCTTCTAAGTCCCTTATTTCAACCATGAAGCAGCTGAAGGAAGCCCGAGGAGGTTATTAACATCTTCATACATTCATAACATGGTGCCAGATGTTATGTTAAGTGCTTTCTATGCGATTCACCTCGAATCCTTGTCGTTCTATAAAGTGAGCAAAGTTATTAATTCACATTTCATAGGTAAGAAATCTGAGGGTTGGAGAGGTTGAATAACTTGCCCAAGTTACATCAAACAAGGAGCAGGCAGAATCAAAGTTAAAATTTCATATCGTCTGACTTGATAATATTCTTTATTAGGTAAAGTAATGTTTTCAAAAATCTTTCATTAAGTTGCCAATACCTAAGAGATGACTCCAAACTTCTGACATCTAGTTTGTATCTCCTTAAGTCAGATTTTGCTAGTAAACAGGACACGTTTAATTAATTTGCATTCCCAGTGCTTAGGAATGCAAATTAAAAGCTAATACAATTTGAGTGACGGGTACTCTTATTTGTCTGTTTAATGTCATCTGTGCTTTTCTAAATGTTTGAAGTTTTCTGCAATTTAAAATGCCTATGGCAAAAAATAACAGAATAAAATAGAATGTATTATTCTCTAATACTGCAAAATCATTCTCCAGGGGAAAGACCAGGTCAACAGTGCCTTAGCAGGCTTTGTTTCATCAAACATAATTTTTTTCAAGATTTTTTTTTTCCAAGACTCACTTAATAACACAATTTTAAATTTAGGTAATGTGTTTTCAGAAAAATGTATCAGAAAGAAGTGGGAGTGGAGATTAGCATATTTTTGAGACGGGGGGGTGGGGGGGACGTTTTACTCCTTTCACAGGTGGAGGCTGCCCTCTGCTGTAGAAAGTAATCCTTTACAGCCCTTTGCCTGATTGAACAGCACAATTCTTGTATCAGACATGCTGTGTAAAATAAGATTGCAAGGTAAGTACAACACTTACTCATTACAGGTGGAGGTTATTGCCTTAGATCTGAAAGGCAGAATCCGGAGATTCAGATTAGTGGGTTAAGGTAATGAGATGATCTTCATACATGCCTTAAAAATAAGCTTTTTTATTTTATAGTGACTTCTTGGCTGACCAAATCTCATTTAATGGGAGATCAGAGCCCATAGCCAGAGTATTTCTTGTACTCCCCTCTCAGAAGAAGGAGCCAACTATGAGACAGGTTCCCTCTGCAGGACTGTGGTCTGGATTAAATGACATATATGTAAAGCACTCAAGCACAAAGCCAGGCATATAGCAATTGCTTACCCAATCCAAGTTCCCATATTAATCGTCATCATAAGCATATCAAAAAGAAAGCAATAAAAACATCTTCTGAGCACATCTTTGAAGGCACACACAGCCTGATGGTCTATCCTTCTTCCAGTCAGGTTTGAAGTTGGACAAAATGAGGATTTGGGTAAATAAAATGATAAAATGACCCTGAAGCATTGTGCTCCTCACATGAAACTCACAAGGCCAGCTTTCCACATTGCAGAAGGAATTTTGATAAGGGCTTAATCAACGTATGCTTGATGCAAAAAAGGAATGGCTAAACCCTAATTTAAGTTGAAAATCCAACAAGAAAAACCCAGTTCTCTAAGCCATCTAACTGAAATTTCGCCCTTTTTTATTTTTTCCATGATTTCATCTTATATTTTTCAGACAAAATGGATTTCAGTTCTGATAAACAGCAGGAACAATCAGTTGCCCTTTTTCATGCCAACCCTCCAAGAACGTTGAAGCGACCCTTCTTCCTTCGTGGGAGGTCACTTTATGCTGGGAATAAATGTTATATTACGCTCACAGGATTACTTTTTGGCCTCCCAAACTGATATTTCCTTCACAAGTCATTTAAAATCCAGAGTGCTATTGGCATAAGGTAGTAGCTACAGTAGAAACCCACAAGTGTTAAGATCTTTGTGGATTTAATTAAAAAAAAAAAAATCAACGTGTGGTTTGGCCAGAACATCAACTTTCGCTAGGCTCACTGCCACATCCCTTTCCAAAGAACAATTCAGGAAAGTGGCACAGTGTGCAAATATCATTTGTGTTTTGTTTGCTGAGGTTTACATTTTTCTCTTGTTGTGGGGGTAAGAAATCAAGCAGGGATAGAGAATCCAATTAATGCTGAGAAGAATGCAATGCATGGACATATTTAGAACAAGGATCATTTATCCTTCTACTTCCTCCTTTCCCTCACTACAGAAAATATTCCATCTTCTGGCAAATAGTCAAAGCTTGTTGCCATAGGGCGCTTTCCTTTTGGAAAATAACGATGTTGGTGGTTTTGTAAATCTGCTTTGTTAACTCAAACTTATTCCCATCAGTTTTTTGAAGTGTAGCAGATACCATCGTAACTCCATTCATCCGGCGATCTCTAGGGATTTGCTAGGAAAGAGACTTCTTAGCAAGGCCACAAGGCTCATGAGGTCCCACCGAGGGCTAGCTCTCCACCCAATGGTGCTCCTTCCAGCCGACTTGCTGGCCCCCTGAACACAACACAGAAACCCTTTTCAATCTTCCTGCCTTTGTATAAGCTGTCGCTTCTGTCTAGAATGCCTCTCCATCCCCATCTTGTCTATGTGTCAAACGTGTAATCATTTACGTTTTGGATCAAATCTTTTGACACTTTGGGACATCTTCATAATCATCATAGAATTTGTTTTCATAAAACATACCTCCATGACAGCACTTGTAATAAAAGGCAACTATTTCTTTGCATAATGATCATAACAGCCAACATTTATTGAGTTCATATAACATGGTAGGAATTCTGTAGTATATTTTACATGCATTATTTCCACTTCTCCCTTTAAACGTGAAATTTCACAGATGTGGAAATTGAGGTTTAGAGGAATTCAGTGGTTCCGCTGTGTGTGGATTTCAGGTGCAAACCCATCTTCTTTCAGTCCATCAGCCGTGCTGTTTGTCACCACTTTGCACTGCTGTGCCATTCACCGTCCCCCCAGATGATGTCAGGCACACACTCGATTCCTGTCGGTATTCTCACATTAAACGCAGTAGCCTTTATCTAATTGCTGCATCAAACTGCGTGCTGAATGAATACGTTAAATTAATGGCTCATTGCAAACGTTTTTGAAGCCAAGATCAAATGATAAGGTCCTTACTTGCAAAGGCTGAGAAAGGAGGCCCTCAGGAGCAGTTAACATTGAACCGCTCTAGGTCTGGCCCCTTCCCTTTCCTGTGTTCATCTCTTCCCTGAACTTTGGTCTGGCAGATCTGCTGACTGTCCACCTGTGCTGCTGCCCAAATTGCACGGGATGTTCTCCCTCTTCTCTCACTTTACCCACCAAACCCTTTCTCCTTTTCATTCCTGCAGACTGTGAAATCCAAACTCCCAGTGATACTGATTAATCAGACAAGGGGTAAAGGAGGAATGCCAAAAGTGCCAGTCCTCTAGGGGAGGGACAGCAGCTCCAGTGGCCGGGAGTGCGGGCTGCACAGTCAGACACGGCTCATCACAACGTGTCATTTAGAGCAAGTGACTAAAGGTCTCTAGGTAGCAATCTTTTCAAGTGTGTCCATCTCCTAGAAATCTTCTGAGAATTCATGCCTCTAAGGCTTATGGTTTGGTACCGTACAGACGCTCAAGGAATATTAGCTAACATTATTAATAAGACAGAATATGGAAAAGAGTGTAACTTTTTACAGACGAGTGGTCAAACAGAATGGGAGGAGAGGAGCCGTTTTTAAAGTCTCTTCCAGGATTGAAGGCCCGACTTACCGTGATCTTGTCTAGGAAACCTAGCTCCTGAGTTATACAGGGATGCAGCCGCCATCTGTAAGCCCTTCTTTGAAAGCATATTGGAATTTGGGATCAGGAAGCAAAAGCTATGAAACCAGGTGAAAACTATACACCCTGCCATTTTTAGCAAAGAGATTTAAGGGCAACTGTTCAGGAAAAACCAGCCATTTCCTGTTTTATGGAAAAGGCTCGTAATCACTTGGGCCGTAGTCTTTGAACTGAAGCATGTCGGGTCTCCAGTGTCTCATGTTCACAGAAATTATTAATTGCAAGGCAGGGGCACTCAACAAGTAGTGAGTCTCGCAGAACTTTACAGAAGATTTCTTCAGAGGTGCAAAGGGTGGGGCAAGGGGAGAGGAAACAGAGACTTCAGCAAGCCAGGCACCAGTGGAGAGGTAAGTGTGGAGATAATATTGCCCAATTTACCTCATTTTTAATTCTTCTCTTCCTAATGAGTGATATACTTCCTTTACCCCTTTGGCTGTAGATTTTCCAGTAACTTCTCTGATAAGTAAATGTAATGTTTTTTTTTTTTTTTTCCTTAATGTCTCTCTGAACTAAGGGCTATGCACAAAAACAAAGGTTCTTTGGGGAGAAAACCCCTTTGGAGGAAGCAGTAGAGTGTGGTAGTCTAAGCACGAGCCTGGAGTAGGTGACCTGGCTTTAAATCCCAACTCTATCACCCAGTAGTTCCATGACCTTGGGCATTCTATTTAACCTCCCTGGACATTGCTTTATTTCACTGTGATAATGTAGATAAATAATTTTTACTTCAGAAAGTTACTGTAAGGATTCAACAAAAATATCTATCATACACCCTTTGCCTGGTTCTAGCATTCAATATTTACTATTATTATTTTAATTGTTATTTAACTGCTTGTATAAATTGTTAAACTCAAGTAGTTTTTTATTTTAATCATAATTTTCATCTTTATTTTAACTACTATTATTTTTATCATTATTTATATATGTTTATGTGTAACAAATATTTGTAATTAACCAAAACTATATAATATTTATGGCAGATTCCCAATGTCCTACGATAATGCATCTATTTTAAATACTCAGCAGAAGGAGCACACCCATCCACAGTGGAACTGTTCCCAAAGCCATTTAGGCACTCCAGGGATCATTAAATCTGCATCAGTGTTTCCGGTCCAGGCGTATTTTTCATCTTAGGGTATTACCTCTTCAGAGCCACAGACGTAAGGAAGCAACTTCTAATTTGGTTATGACTGCTGGGAAAATCCACCTAGTTATTCCCAGGGAGCAAGTCAGTTGACTAAATTAAAGCTGGGTCTGATTTGCCCCCTGGGCAACTCAAGTCACAGGTAAAGAGAGAAGAGTATCGCGCAGCCTGATTAGAAATGGTGTGATACTTTGGGTCTCCACCCTTTCAAAATGAAAAGCTTTGCAGGTTACTCACAAGTTACTGGGCAAACACCCACTGGTCCTGAAAGTTATCTGATGGTCCCTGAGAGAAGAGCTGGCATTGGCTTCTAGGCAATAATTTCAGGTAAGGAGGGAAGGCACTGGGAACAGAGGAATAACATGGATAAGCTTTAATTCAGTGTATCTACCTTTATGGGAATAGCTGTACATATTTGTCTTAGCTCAGGCTGCCGTAACAAAATGCCACTGACTGGGTGGCTTCACAATAGACATTTATTTCTCATAGTTCTGGAGACTTGGAAGTCCAAGACCAAGGTGCCAGGATGGTCGGGTTCCGGTGAGGGCACTCTTCTTGGTTTCCCCACCTGACAGAGAGAGAGAGAGAGAGAGAGAGAGAGAGAGAATAGAAAAGACAGAGGAAGAGAGTGCAGTCATGTCTTTTCTTGTAAGGGCATTAATTTCAGGACGAGAGCTCCACCCTCATGACCTAATTACCTCCCAAAGGCCCCATCTCCAAATGTCATCACAGTGGGGATTAGAGTTTCAACATATGAATTTTGGGGCACACAGACATTCGGTCCATGGCAATGTTACCCTTCCCTCCTCAGTCTTCCTTGACTCGAGTGAATACTCCTAAGGACAGGGAGCTCATCTTGGGCGAAGCACCCCAGGGGCTGCGGCTACTCAATAAATTTCTATTTAATTGCTGAGTTGAATTTACTGTGACACCAAAACACAACCTTTAAAGAGTGCACAGGTGCCTGTTCCTTCTCAGTCTTCGGAGGGGATTTTGTTTGTCAAACTCTACTTCTCCTAAGGTCAGGAAAAAGGCATATGAGCATTTCACGGGCTAACAACCCATTCCAGTGAGAATATCTCAACCACGAATAGTGTGTTTACTGGGAATAAGTGAAAACAAGAGGCGAAAAGACAAATTATTGGTATAGAGCTATAAAATTCACCAGCAAATCATAACTTCAACTGGTGTTCTGGAACTACAGTATTTAATATTTTTGAATGGAAAATCCCTACAAAATGTATATCAATAAAGCAAAGCTTTCTTCCCCTTTCCTACATACCCCACAACTTTCCCTAGTAACATAGAAGAGTTGAAAATGATTAAGTTAGCACAATTTTCCTGCCCAATCAGAATTTATCTAGATAGAGAGCCTTCTTGAGTGTTTAGTGGCAAAATTGATGTTAAGCTTGAAAGTGACGTTAATGATTCTGTAGGTTAAGGTGTTCTCCCCAAGTAGAAAAAGCAGGCAGGCAGTGGTGGGTTCCAGATTTCTTTAGTTTTGTATCTGTTATTGAGCTTAAAAAATAAAAATATTACTAATAAACTTGGTGTCCTTTATGCTTCTGTCCTGACTTCAACATATTTCTTTATCTCAAAGGATAACCATCAACTTGAATTTGGTGCTTATTATACCCCTGTATTGTTTTATACTTTTGCTATGTGTGAGTATAGCTCCAAGCAATGTGTAGCATTACTTTGCCTGTCTATAAACGCTCGATGAGTAGTATTGTGCTGTATGTTTCTACAACTTATTCTTTGATGCATATCAATAAAAATATATTTGCTTACATTAAAATTAGAAACTTCTGTTCATCAAAAGATACCATTCAAAAAAAGGAGTGAAGTGATAGCAGGGGAAAGAACAGGCATTGGAAGAGGAGACGATGTTTGTAAAGCTCATGACTAATAAAGGCTCACCTCCCAGAAACTAAACCTCAGCTTACAGCAGCTTGAAACTCCAATCTATGCATTCCCTTCTCAGGCCTCTGTACAAACACAACCTCAGATGTTCCTAATGATAATGTCATTAGTGCTGGACGCTCAAAGTCTTTGCTGTTACAATACAGCTTCTCAGTAATGGGAACAGATCAGAAATCAAGACAAGAGTTCAGATAGCTTGTTTGGATACCACCCAGAAAATGTATTGTCCGTGCCAAGAAGTCCAACTTTACCAACCTCAGGTAGATTCCACAAGCCAGACGATATGAATGAAAAGAAAAGAAAAAGAAACTGTAGGGTAGGGTGATTAATTGGTGGTGACTAATGGGCTTTAAAAGTAAAGTTACATAGCCAACCCCAGAGTCCTTGGTAATGATATAACTTGAGACCATAGGATGGTCCATTGTGGTAATGGAATGGTGGCCCCAGGAAAGAGATGTCCACATCCTACTCCCTGGAACCCATGAACGTGACCTTGTTTAGAAAAAGGGTCTTTGCAGATATAATTAAAGTAAGGGTCTCCAGATGAGATCATTCTAGGTTATCCAGGTGGGCCCTAAATCCTGTGATGAATGTCTTATATGGCAGTGGTCCCCAACCTTTTTGGCATCAGTGACCAGTTTCATGGGAGACAATTTTTATCACAGAAGTTGGAGGGGGGGTGTTGGGGCGGGAGGCAGTGATGTACCACCTGGTTCCTAACAGGTCACGGTTGGGAGTTGGGGACCACAGTTATATGAGACAGAAGAGAGGGGAGGGGACACAGGAAGAAGAAGACATGTGAAGATGGAGGCAGAGAATGGAATTGTGTAGCCAGAAGCCAAGGAATGTCTGGAGCTGCCGGCAGCTGAATTAGTCAAAGAAGGATTCTCCCCTAGAACCTTCAGAGGAATCTCGGCCCTGCTGACATCTCCATTTCAGATTCTCACCTCCAGATCTGTGGGAGATAAAACTGTGGGAGAAATTTAAAGGCTAAGTTTAATTTTACTAAGTTTAACATCTATGAAAAGTTATAAATTTGTGATAAGAAGAAACAAATGTACAAGCAGAGATTAAAGAGATTAGCAGTGGAATGTATGAAGAACAAACTGCATCAGCAAGAATTGAAAGTGGGCCGGGCGCATTGGCTCACGCCTGTAATCCTAGCACTCTGGGAGGCCGAGGCCGGCGGATTGCTCAAGGTCAGGAGTTCGAAACCAGCCTGAGCAAGAGCGAGACCCCGTCTCTACTAATAATAGAAAGAAATTAATTGGCCAACTAAATATATATAGAAAAAATTAGCCGGGCATGGTGGCGCATGCCTGTA